>CAUHTR010007872.1:0-32879 GCA_959609185.1 Schmidtea polychroa
CCTAAAGAAGACCCAGCCCTGAGAATAGTGATGTTCTAAATATCATAATTCACAATTTTTTTTCATTTTAAATATTCTTTAAATCAACTTTCCAACAAAACTTTACAATTCTTATGTACAACAAAGTGAAAACCGCGAGCATAGTCAGGTAGAAATTTTCGTTTATTCATTAAAATATATCAATGAATTGTGTTTTAATATAAAATAAATGAATAGATTTGTTGGGTTTTTATACGTTTTGGTAGGAATTAATTTTTCTTCTGACTACACGAGGTTGTTTTATTTTAAAATAATACTTTTATTAAAACTACTGAGATAAATTCTGAATATTTCTTTGATAATTGAATTTATTATTCCAGAAGTTTCAATTTTTTAGTGAAAAACTCGATTTTATTTTGAATTTCCTTAAAACCACAATTAAATTTAATTAGAATTTACTTATTACTCTATCTATATTTACTTCGCTTATTTATGTTTGTATGTACCACGAAAACTTTGTGAGGCCAAATTAACCTACTTTCCATGATCGGATTGAGCTGAAATTTGGCAAGTAAATTCGTTGTCGAGAAACACTGCACGCTATAAAAATTTCAGATCGATTCGATCACAGAAAGTAGGTTAATTAAAAAATATATTTATGTGTCAAATCTAGTGTTATTTCTTTATTTCAATATAAATTCTTATCTATTCATTAACTTCGGATTAAAGAGATAACGTAATTATATGTAAAATATGCTGAAATTAAGAGAGTGAAATATATAGAGTTTCAAAAACCATGTTCTTTATGGTTGATCTTTTAATATTCATTTTCAAAATTCTCAAAATCGAGTTTCTTTGACCTTCTAGCTGGCAATTTGTTTTTCTTACTCTTTATGTAAACATACTTTTAAATATCAATTTTTCCTAAAAATTAATTATATAATTAATTTATTTCCTACTTGTCAAAGTTATGAATAGGTGCTTTCAACAATATTTTCAATTATTTTATTAATTTATTTGAATGGGCTTTGTATGATACAAATACCATACAAATAAATTATAAAAGTTGTATATACCTCTCCCTTTTTCATTGTAATAATACTGTGTTTCTCACATAAAAAACTATGTTATCAAATATAAAAACTATTTTTTCAAATAGAGATTTTATGATGTGAAAAATAATACTATCACTTTTATATGAAAATATGTTTTAAGATTCCAAATTACAGATATATTAAGTTATAATAAGAAATAGATAACAAGAAGTTTGCAGATTTAGACTGTAAGTCGCGAGATGCATTTATAAAGGGCTGAATTGCGAAATTATATTTATGTTTAACAATACGTATATTACATTTATACCAAATAAAAATTACAAAAACACATACTTAGAACAATAATTATTATTTAAAAATTCTCTCTTCTTAGCGCCTTCACAGCCCATCTTTGCACATAAAGAAAACACCCGGAACAATTAGCTGCAGTAATATAATCACACCCAGCCAATATCTCAGCTTCCAATTCGGAAGGAGTATTATTCATTTTAACATACAATTTCCATTTTGATAAAAAATCTTCAATTGGATTCAGTTGCGGGCTATGAAGAGGGAGAAATAACAAACTATACCCCTATTTTCTAATAACGCATGAACACCTTGCACTTTATCAAAAGGCATATTATTCATGAAGATTGTAAAATTGCGAAGCGCCGATTCATCCAATTTAGTAAGAGGCGTGTTAGAAATTCAATTAATAGTATCCCATTATAAGCCGTATTTTTTGATTCACGGTAAATTACTCTATTCGATATTTCCGCGCATACTGAAACATTTTTTTGATCGGATTGTTCGTATTAATTTCCGTGCAGGTATACCTATAGAGCTTCTACCATAAGCTACCCGCATAGAAAAATTCACTCAAAACTAATCAACAAAAATACATTGTTCTTCATTCAGAAGCAAGTAATACTTTGCATATTCAAACCGCTTTTTAATATTAACCATTAATTGCCCTTTCGATTGTAGAAACTGAAATATTTAATCCCAAATCCAATGAAAAGCATCGTTGCAATGACTTTAATGTAATAGAAATATTCTCGTCGATTTTTGTCTGTATAAACCTACGAATATCTTTGATTCGCATCGCTTCTTCCAATTTTGATGGACGTTTTTATTACGCTCCTTACAAGCTTCGTATTTTAATTCCAACTCATCTGACATAATTGCATACGACTTCCCTGTCTCGTATTTAGAAATGATTTTTCATCGCGTTTCGTTTGGAATTTGATTCTTCGTCTTAGTCTGATTTTTTCATGGATTTAACAAATTACATTTATATTATTGAGTTTTATTACAAACATAGATTATTTTAAAAAAGGTGATTGCTGCTGCACCTAGCAATTTATATCATTATTCTTTTTGACATTGCATAAAAAATACTAGTTAATTTTTTTTTATTTAATTTTTTTATCTGAGAATCGCAGTATATCCATATATTCATTCAAACCCTATTGCATTTCGGCATTTTAACCCAAAAAATTAGATGATTAATAATTTTGTTAATTAATTTTTATTAATGAACATGTTAACTAATTGTATAAGTAGTATTTAATTTAATACTTACCAAATGAAAGACATACAAAATATCGTAACCAAGTTTCAATTGGAAAATAAACAATAATTGATATATTTAAAATTATTGCTATAACTGGTGCCAGTGGCATTAAAGGAGTCTGAAAATAAATGTGATTCTTTCTTATACATAAAATTGAAATGTTACCGTAAATCCTTCAGTGAAACAATGAGGTTCATATAATGAAAGAATAATCACCATTAACAATACTACTAAGGACGAAAATACGCAAACAATTATACCAATAATTTCCCACTTTGGATAAATGTAGAGAAATGTATATCCAAATAAAATTGTCGATATTATGAAGCACAACAAAACCGCTTTAAAGATATTCTGATTGGCTAGAAAAGCGCAAGTGCTAACTCTCATTTTCATTGGAACATCATTTTCCATTAAACTTTTGTCGGCATCAGTTTCATGAAGATATCGTAAAATGAGTAAATTAATCCCAATTGCAATGAAAGAAATAATAATCCCGATTGAAGTAACATCATCCAATATTTCAATTTTGATAAACATTGTCAAAGTACAAGAGAATAATATTCCGGTTATTAGTGCTGAAATTGGAATTTTAGATTTGTCGTGGATTTGGCTAGAAATCTAAACAGGAGTCCATCTTTTGCCATTGCGTAAATGATTCTCGGGATAATGTACATTAAAGTAAAATTCGTTGCTATTGTTGATAAAATTGTACCTATTATTGTCACACATTTCAAAGCCGGCAGGTTCTTTTCAATAAATGCTGTTATAAATGGTGACTTTGCATCAATCTGAAGTCTAGGAACCAAATAAGGCAATCCAGTTGAAATTGAAAAATATAACATAATAATTAAACCTATCGATGTCAACATTGCCGTTGGAATACTTTTCTTTGGATCTTTAGTTTCCTCAGCTATGTTTGCCAGGCTTTCAAATCCTGCATAAGTAAATAGAACAATTCCAGCTCCTTTGAAAACTGATAAAACCCAAAAGGTAGATAACCTCCATCGGCAAGATAGTTCTTACTACTTCCAAAAACAAGCAAGATATTATTATTGTCGTTAAAACACAATCTGAGACATTGCTAAAATACAATTAATATTCATTGAGATGCTGACACCTGTCAAACTAAATGAAAATATTAATAATATTAACAAAACCGCCAGTAGATCAATTGATGAATCCCAAATAGTACTATCTTTTGAAAGAGGAAGATGTTGTAAAGTCCAATTTCCAACTGTACCATTGACAATTGAATTAATAGCTGCACTGAATCCTTTAGCGATACCTGCTAAAGCTATTACGTACTTCATCAGAACTGTCCAGCCAATGATAAATGCCGGAAGTTCGCCCATCATCAAATATGTGTACGTATAAGATGAGCCAGCTTTGGGAATTAGCGTGGAAACTCACAATAGCATAAACCAGTAAAGATTGAAATGAATCCACTTAATAAAAATGATAAATTAGTTGCTGGTCCCACTTTGTCTTTAATAATTATTCCAGTTAATATATAAATTCCAACACCAATCATGCGTGAAATTCCATAGAAGATCAATTGATACGTTGAAAGGCATCGATGTAGATTTGTATCCAATGTTTGCAGTTGGGAAAAATTTTGTTTCCTAAACAATAATTTGAAATAATCTTTAATAATGGAGCACATTGAAATTATGATTGTCTTTTTTCCTTTCGTAATTATGGCCTAAAATGAAGTTATTATTTACAGAGAATATATTTTTACTGCTCTGTGAAATTTATTTATAGTAATTGCGTAGTAAAACTTGTTGATTTCTACACCACATGTCAATTAAAAAATAAATTTGAACATGGTTTTGTTTACCACTTTATGTTCTTATGATATGCATAATAATTTTCGATTCATTCATTTCAATAAACTTTCTGCCTCTTTGGGAACAGAATTTCCATTTTCAAAAATTCAAAAGTTTCACACTCACTTTAAAATATTGTGTAAAATGTGCACAAATTTTGTTTATTTGTTGGTTTTATATTAAGAGTTTAAGTTTTGATAACAAATGTTTAATCAAATCAAAATAAAGTAGTGAAAATTTATATAACCGTAAATTGTTTTCGAATTTTGCTTCATCAAAGGTTTTCCGCCCAAATCAACCATGAATAGGATTAGGACTCACTTTTCAAGACAGGTTTTGTTTACTTACAAAATTGTAAATTAATTATTACAAAATGCCAATAGAGCATCACTTACGTGGTACGTTCAATAAATACCAGGACTAGGTGTCAAAGGAAACCAACAAGAAAGGTATATTTTAGCATTAGAACAAAAAGAGTTTAACCCTTTAAGATAGGATGTATTTAAAAATATTATTATATGCTCTTATATTTGTGGTATGTTGAAATTGTATTGGTCGAAATATTATTTCTATTTAGTTAAAATTCTTCACATATATTATATTGGAAAATTGCTTTTGTTTTAATATTATATTTTTGAAACAACTTATGAATAAAGTTAAATCTTCTTCTAATTATGTATATATGGTTTATTTTTCAATATAAAATCCAATTTGGTCCATAGACTACAACCAGCAATGCAAGAGTTCTAAAATGCATTTTTGAAGAAAATTGAGCTTTGATTTTTCAAGAAAAGTTCCACATCCTGTTGCAAATCTGCAGTATTTTGGTAGATTTTCCTACGTAAATGTTTTGTCACACGCCTGAATAAATAAAAGTCACTGAGCGTAAAATTGGAACTATAAAAATGATGACCTAAAAGAACAAATCTATTTTTCTCAATCACAGCCATTGTTTCATCACTTTTGTGGATTGGGGCGTTGTCTTGGAGGAACCATTGATGAAGACAATGTGGCTTTCAGTGAAAACATCTGTATGTCTTCATAAGGTTGCAGTAGTACGTGGGATTAATTCGCAGACCATTTTCAGCGAAATCGGTACAGATTATATTACTTTGACCACAAAGAAATATCAAAGTCAATATCAATGATTTTTGATGACAAGTTCAGATCTCGTCTTCCTTGAACATGTTTCTCCGGGGAATTTCCTTTCGCTAGTTTCACATTTTGTCTCAGAAATATACAGATATAAAAGGATTTCATATAAGATTATATATATTTCAATTATAGTTGAAAATGTTTTCATCTTTATTAAATATATAAATCGAGGCAAAAGGCTTAAGTTATCATTTAATTGGTTAATATTATTATCATTATTAAACGATTAAATATAAGGACATATAGGGTTAAATAATTATGAATTTGTTGTTGATGACGGAGAAATTAATGAAAACGATGAAAATGTTGACCGAGATATTGTTGAAAATTATATGTATATGACAGAAAAATTGATCAACCCTTTCGCCCCTATTGGGACAATACGTCCCAGAAACTTTCATCATCATTATAATATACATTAATATTATAATATACATTAATTATACATTTTTATTATCCCAGGACTTTCTAGGATATTCAGAAGCGCCACGATTACAAAAATGAGAATATTTCATATTTAGGTCAATATTAACAAGTTCCAATATATAAATTTAGCATAGTGTCATTAGCGGAAAGTCGGTGCGAAAGGGTTAAGACGAGCTTTTAGACATAGATGATGTCTTGTTATCAGACTATGATGAGAACTTTTATTAAATAAACTATGTATTATATTTTTGTTTTCTTTTATATCTATTTAAGTGTTTGCTGGTACTTAGTTGTTAGTTGAATTATTATTATTATTATTCCCAAAAATTTATTTCATTCAAATTTGCATAAAAAAGTATTTTTGAAAATTATCACATTAAAATTTGCTGCAAATTTTACCTTTGAAAATTATTACAAAAAAATTTACATTAAAATTATCTTTGTAAATTATTGCATTAAAAATTTTGTTTTTTAATTTCTCAGAAGACATCGATTCTTTAAAATATGATACATTAATTTTAAATTATTACTCTAATTTACTTTAATTTAAATTTTTACGCACAGATAAGTTTGTGTGTTTCGTTAATCTAACTTTATTGATTTTTTTAGATTATACATTTTTTCATTGAAATTGAATAAATGTTTCTATACACAGAACATCATCGTGGACAGAATAATTGTTTATTATAATTTTGTACATAACCTTAATTTTGAAATTACTTTTTTGATGACCCACAATTTCATTAACCATCTAACTACCCCGTTGCAATTGATCCTGATATAATGAATGATCATCAAGAATGTGAATTTCAGGGCCAAATTACGATTTTATGCTGTTGTGCAAAAGTTACTTCTCAGGAAATCCCAAAAAGTGTATAAAATTTTTTGGTACTCTTACCTGACTACAGCAACGCGTGCAGAGTTTTCATCAAAGAATTAAAGAAAAAATGAAGACGAACATGTGAATATTTGCCGATTATAGTACATTGGGATGCGCTCACTTTTCAAGAGTATTTCCTCATGTTATACAGTACCAACGTTATAACCAATTATATCCTGGATTACACTGGAAACAGCATGAAATTTTCAGACAAACTGTTGGCATAAAAATATATTCAAATTTTTATAAATATTTTTGATCTTTTAATTTCGTTCAAAGGAGATCGCAAAAACTTCAAATGTATAAAAACAGGTTTTACAGAATTTAACATTGCTGACTACTTTCTTTATGAAAAATTATGTTATATAGATTGATAATATATATAGATAAAATAATCGCATAGATGGCATTTCAACTAGATCGTCTTCCTTTGACAAGTTTTGCCTAACGGCCTTTTTCCTCTTTTGTCCTTCGAAAGAAATAATTAGTTGTCCCATTGTGTGACTCTCTTGTGTTAATCTTGTTTGCGTTTTCCCATTACTCATGTTGTCATATATAATGGTTGTTTACTTTTCTTTCTGTTTACTTAATTCAAGTTTCTTTAATTAATTTATTAACGATTTTCTGTTTTTTGTACGTTTTCTTGCATTTAGAGACTTTCTGAACATATTCTGGTGAATCCGTTCTCGATATGATATTTCCCATCATCTCATTTACATCTGACACGTTTTTCAAACTTTAATTCGATGATTTCTTGATTGTGAATTTTCAATATTCCGTTTTTAATTATTTGGAAATTTTAAATTTAAGACCTCCAACAGCTGTCCAACATAGTTTTTAAAATTTAATTTTAATTTTGATCCAAACTTAAGACACCCATAGATTCCTTGACCTGCTTTATCCGAAACGTTATCAAAACATATGAATTGTGTTTTGCATTGAAAATCCGATTCAGTAAATTTTATTTATCAAATTATTTATGTTGTTTGTTCCTTATGAAAGGAATCTGGAGCTGCATCGATAATAACAGCAAAATATTACTTTTGCCTTTGATTTTTACTAAAGGTCAATCATTTTAAAAAATATAGGAATACACTCATACCTCGCTATACGACTGCTCTTTATACGGCTTTACGCTATAACGGCCTACTTTAATTACGGCACTTTTTCGATTTACGGCCTAAAATGTTTCGTTATACGGCCAAAAAAAGTGTGAAATTTATATGGAATTGTATCAAAATGTATTTGATTCGTTATGCGGCGTTTCGCTTTGCGGCCAACTTTCCTGGAACGTATCTAGGCCGTAAAGCGAGGTATGAGTGTATTTATCTTTTAACTTATAATGTTGGTTTTGATAATTTCACTTTATTCAGAAGTTGTTTCAAAAATATATTAAAATAAAAACAATTTTCAAATATAATGTGTGGAGAATTTAACTAAATATAAATAATATTTCGAGCAATGTAATTATACAATTTCAACATACTACAAACATACAAATATATAATATTTTTAAATAAATTTTACAATACATTCAAAAAATTACTTTTTAATCGAATGCCATTATCAGGATGTAATTTTCTTGGAATTTCTTAACAATAACACATCTTACAAAAAGATTTCAGGAAATATGCCTTGAATTTATATTTTTCAAAGGAATCAGCATCATAAGTTCAGATTTTGGATTACCTTCTTTAAATTTGTCCTTGAGCGAACATCAGTCGCAATTGTAATATTAATAATAAACTAGTGGTTTTATATATTATTTCATCGCCAAAAGTCGAATTGAGTTGATCGATAAACTGTTGTTGAGATAATCCACTTCGAAAGTCGAAATAAATCATCACACGAACATTTTGATGAGTTAATTCCACATTTTACTGAGATGAAATTTTCAAGTCACTGTAAATAACACAAATTGTGTCCTTATGACAAGATGTTGAGTACGTATACCGTCATAATTCCTAACTTTACGACAAATATGTCAGTTAGCGCCTAGAACCACCGATGTTGCCAGTTACGGATAAATACATTGCAATCCTCGTATTATTGAAAATATATTCATTAATATTCAAGGACACATGAAATCAGATGTAATCAATGTAATTTTAATTAACTCATCTATTAAAACAAAACAGTAATCTACTAATTGGTTACCAAAATCAAACTAAAGAAATTAAATTACAATTTAATTGAACAAGGACTTGTGAAAATATTTAAAAATATTCAACACAATAAAAATTTATTCTCATTAAAATTCAATAAAAGATAACAATTTACATTGTTGAATATTAACTCAAAATTAAAATTAATATCGCAACTAAAAGTTACAAATTGAATAAAACAATTTCAAAAAGTCAAAAATATTTTTTAAGGTAATTCTTCTGATTTCACTTCAGTGACTTCCAACTTTTCATCCACTGGGTCTGATTTATGTGATTCTTCTTCAATTACTTCAGGTTTCTCATCTTTTTCTACATCTGATTCCTTTGGTTTTTCGACCTCTTCAACTTCAGCAATATAACACACTTCTTCATAATCAATTATTATAGTGGATATTTCATCTCTTGCTTCATTAAATTCTCCTTCCTCCATGCCTTCTCCGACAAACCAATGAACAAAAGAACGTTTAGAAAATAAAATATCAAATCTTGATAGCAAATCAAATAACGGTTGTTTGATCGTACTACCATTCGCAAGTAATGTAGCGCTTTTATTGGAAGTAGCCATCTCGGAACCTTTAATATACGAAGGTGGTTGACAGTTAATGCCTATTTTAAATCCTGTTGGACACCAATCGACAAATTGGACATTTTTATGCTTTTTAATCTTTATTAGTGAAATATTGGCCTCTTGTGGATTAACGTCTCCTCGATATTGCAAGACACAACTCATATACGTATTTTTTGTAGACTCGCAACTTATCAATTGATGAGATGGGCGAAATAAATCTCGAGTTATAGAATCTACATTCGTAAGTTCATGTTCAGATCGTTCGTTAGATATTAAAGGAGAATGACTAGATGTAACAAAATGAATTCTTGGATATGGAATAAGATTAGTGCCTAATTGGGACAAATCGGAATTCAGAGAGCTTTCGAATCTCAAAGAGACGGTAATGTCACTGAACAAATGCGACATAACACGGTTTATGTTATTAAATGTCGGGCTAGTTATATCAATCAGGTGAGTACAAATGTTAAATATAGCCTCATTGCTGAAAGCATTTATAATATTTGCAGAATTTGTTGACTCTTTAATATTTAATACACAGTTGTATGGTTCAACGATTGAAACATTTAATACCGGGCTAGGAAACACTGTCATCTTATATTGTAGATGTTTCACGTACTCAATAGATAAAGATTCCATTATCAGTGAAGTAAATCCAGACCCGGTTCCACCTCCTTGACTGTGAATAATAAAAAATCCTTGCAAATTATCACAGACTTCAACCAATTTACGAATAATGTCTAATGAACTTGGGAAATATTTTTTACCCACTGTAAAACGACCTCGCGCAAAATTGCTACATCCATCTTCAATACCATTTAGCAAATATTCAGGATTGAAAAGATTCCTATAAACACCTTTTCTAACTTCATCTAAAATTTAAAATAAATTTGTATTTATTGAAGATAAAATGTTGTTAATTAAACATTATAGTAATAGGGTAAATTATAATCCATCAAGAGAAAAGGTTCTTTAAAAGTCTTGAACACAAAAATAAATGTTATGTATGTGATGGGATTGAAATTGACTATGAATCAGTAAAGAAATCGATGTTTTTTTTATATTCACGAATTTTCAGCACAGCCCTTTTCAAGTGACTTTGATGAGTATAGATCAAAATCACTTAAAAAAGTCTGTGCCGGAAATTCGAAAATGTCAAAATAATCGATATCTTTACTGATTCATAGTCAATTTTTAATAACAACAATGTTAATTGATAAGAAATCAAGGTGAAAATTAAAAAGTTCTTATATTATATATATAGAGAATGACTGCCTGTATTTGTCGCAGCACTAATCAACTCCTGATTAAAAAAAATATTATTTGGAAAAACTCAATACTCTCTGTTTATACCGTAGTAACTATTACTTTTTCTTACCAATTACATATTGCATAACTTGGTGAGATGAAAAAAAATATTTGTATATTATTATTTGAATTTGTAAATTTATGAAAAACTATTTTTGCGACTCACTCTTTTTTAATAAATTTGAAATTAACACCTTTATATAGTTTTTTTAATTGTGATTTAATAAATAAAAGAATCAAAGTTCTTTGAAACCTTAAAAATATTTTTCATACCTATTACGCTAGGTTCCAAATCAACTGTTAAACATCTGGGAACAAATTGACCGCTTCTTACTTCATTGAAAAATGTCTTAAAGGCTTCACTGTCGTCATCAACAAGATTCAGTTTTAATTTTCCGTCGGCTTCTATACCATGTTCGCAGCAAAATAATTCCCATGAGGCGTTCGAAATTTGAACTCCAGCTTGACCGATGTGAGCACAAATTACTTCTCTCTAGAATTGTAATGAAAACTTTGTAATTGATAAATTATTATTTACCATTCTTGAATTTATGATATTATATATAAAATATTGACATGATTTCAAACCAGATTTTGATTTTAATTTATTGATATCTTAATTATTAATGTAAAAAAATTTAGTTGAACTAAAAATTTAATCATAAATTTTAGATTTTTCTTGTTTGCAGCAACACAATACACCTGTTTACATGAATTAAAAACTTCTATAATATAATAAATATCAATAAACCTATATTATCGAAACACACAAACTTACATGCGTGATGAATTTTAATGTGACATTGAAGAAACTTTAGAAATTAATAAGTGGTAGAAAATTGAACACACAAATACAATACATAGTAAAAAATGCATGAAAACTTTAATATGTAAGAAATGTTTTATGGAATAAACTTAAAAATTTTATAATTTTGAAAAAATGACATTACGATTAAAAATATAATTCCAAATAATTATAATGTCGGTCATTGTTGTTACATTCCTATTTGGCGGCTCTTTTCTATATGTTAAAACATGTATACCCAACTTTAAATCACTATTTTTTCTTTCAAATTTTGGGAAGTCACACAATTTCACGGGCAATCGCTAATGGGGTCATAATTTAATTCACTTAAATAATTAGTGTATGAATTAACGCGGTTCCTATTTGTGCGAATTACATTACGCTTTAAAACGCCTAAAACGCTATATATAAAACACATTTCGTAAGTGTTTTGAATATTTACTATGGGTTTTTAGAAACTAAAACTGCTAGTGTGCGGAAGTAACTATGGCCAGTTAACCTATTTATATGTCAAAATTTTGTTATTATGAAATCTGTTTCTTTGAATTTAACCACCTGCCAACCACTACCCAAATATGTGGATTTTCCCGTTATATTTACTTAGTCCCTCAATATAAAAATTATCCGAAAAAACTTTGGCATTAGATGAGAAGAAATTGTCTCTAATGTTCCCATCTTTCCCAAACTGTATGAAAACTGTGGGTTGAATTTTCATTGATCCCATTTCTTTCATTCCCCATTCAATTTATTTCGCCAATCAAAAAATCATTTCAAATCATTAAAAATTATTAGTTATAAATTAGCGAAATGAGAGGTGAGAGGTCAGTTGCAAAATAGTTTTGTTTTGAACAATTTTGATAGATGGTTAATTGAATTATTTGAATAAAGAATCGCAGGAGTAAAACCAACGACACTATATAATCACTGGGAGTCAAGTGCCACTTTGGTTGAAAAATAAACAAATCATATGGAAGTTTCCACAAAAGAGATTAACGAAACTTTCTTTTAATAAATTCAATTGAAAAAATAATCAGTGGTGAAATTGGAAGAAAAAAAGTTCTTATAATACAATAATAATAATAATAATAATAATAATAATAATAATAATAATAATAATAATAATAATAATAATAATAATAATAATAATAATCTCTCTATATATAAAAATGCCATCCGAATTTTAGTTTTTTTATTTTTTTTATATTATTATTTTTTTTTTAATTATAATTTTTTTAATTTAATTCTTTTTAATTTTTTAATTTTTTTATTCTTTTTTATTTTTCACCAACCCCGTTAAAACTTGGGGTTAATGTTAAAGTTAATATCCAGGGTACTGTTGGACAAGAATAAAATTCAGTATATTAATATGTTTACATAACTATGGAAAAAGATAATAACATAAACCATTTCAAAGTAATATAGAACGATAAGTAAAAAAGAATAAATACATCATAAAAAAATTAAAAATGACAACTGAAAAAAAATCAATATTTATAGTTGAAGAAGTTGAATACCTTGATATGAGCGATATGGACTATCTGTGCATCTATTGTGGGGAAATGAACTTCAAAAATGGTGGATTTAAATGCTGTACGTTCAGATTGAACGTAAACCCAATTAATATCTACCGTTACATGCTTAGTTTGAGTGGCCAAGATAATCAGTGTCTGTATTGTGTGGCATTGTTAGGCCCAAAAAATGCTGGTTATAGATGTTCACGTATGGATCAGACGTAAACCTGTTAAATATCTACCATGGCTTGCCCAATTACAAAGCAAAGAAACAGCCAAACTAATAAAAAATTATTTTATTTATTTTAACTCAAAACTTCTTTGTATACTATGTTATCTATTACATTTCCTTCCACTTGAATTAATATTCCTTTTTTGATCTACACCTAGATAAGGCCATATATAATTGGCCATGTCCAAAATTAGGGTGAGCTGGTGTAAGATATAATCCAACTTGTTCAAAACTCTGCCCCTGGCTTTTATTAATAGTCATTGCGAATGCAAGTCTAACCAGAAATTGCGTTCTATGAAGTATAAATGGACATGATCCATCATCTGCAGAGTTCAGTGTTATTCGTGGAATAGACACTATTTCGCCAGTTAAAATTTCACAATGTAAAATTCTAATCCCTATCTTACGTATGATTAATCTTGTACCATTACATAATCCATCTGTAATTATAAGATTTCGGATTAGCATCACAATTGCCCCTACTTTTAAATTTAATTTTTGTGGTGGAAGCCTGGGTGGTGTGATTGATGCGAGATACTCTGGGGGATAGGCAAGAGATGTTGTTTCATCTGATTCATCAGCTCGATCTGTTCCACAAGCCGTTGCTTCATCTATTCCAATACAAGTGACTATATCCCCGGGAAGTTTATTCAATATTTACATATTGGTTATCCTAACATCGTCATTTCTACCTGTTAAAATAGATTTTTCTGCCATTTGCAAGGAAGTAATCTCACATGGATACATTGTTTCAACTAAATCGTCACATTGCATGTCTTCGGGTACATTAAATTTCGTAACTTCACCAATTTCCAATTGATAATAGCCAATTTGAAAATGCGATAGCATCTTCGGTAGCTCGCATACTCCTTGAAAGTTTAAATTGACCGAAGTTTGACCATAATTCATTGGCCTTAATGGTGAATTCTAAGATGGTTGCTTTTCCACCACGCTTAACAACTGGTAAAACTTGACGGAAATCACCACCCAAACCGATTTCCCTCCAAATGGTTGAGTAGATCGGCATAAATCCTTCAATGACTTGTCAATGGCAGCCAAAGTTGTTGAAGGTATCATTGATGCTTAATGCCATATGAATACATCTGTTTCTAATACTCGTTGTTTAACAGCGGTCTTCCACCTAAGACCATGGCCTGATTGAATATCACTTAATGATAACCCAAAGGTCTTGCGTGCAGTACGACCGAGCGGAAGGAGTATTGCTGCTATACCTGTCCATGCTATAGAAGAAACTTCTTTATTTTTGGATTGTGCATATTGAATTATGGCAAAATATAAAGAAATGTTTTCCCGGACCCAGCGGGGCTATAATAATAATAATAATAATAATAATAATAATAATAATAATAATAATAATAATAATAATAATAATAATAATAATAATAATAATAATAATAATAATGATAATAGTAATGATAATAATAATAATGATAATAGTAATGATAATAATAATAATAATAATAATAATAATAATAATAATAATAATAATAATAATAATAATAATAATAATAATAATAATAATAATAATAATAATAATAATAATAATAATAATAATAATAATAATAATAATAATAATAATAATAATAATAATAATAATAATAATAATAATAATAATAATAATAATAATAATAATAATAATAATAATAATAATAATAATAATAATAATAATAATAATAATAATAATAATAATAATAATAATAATAATAATAATAATAATAATAATAATAATAATAATAATAATAATAATAATAATAATAATAATAATAATAATAATAATAATAATAATAATAATAATAATAATAATAATAATAATAATAATAATAATAATAATAATAATAATAATAAATGTATTTTATAACTGATGAAAACAGTTCTTGCTATGCATCCAATAAGAATTTAAAGTTTTTCATATGAATATAATTTATCAAAAATTTTAGAAATACATTTAAAAATTATTTCATGGAAATTTTAACAATTTCATTTTTATTATATTTAAGTTATTCAAATGGAGAACAAGTTCAGTTTGATAAAGCTATAGAGATATGCAAGAATCAAGGTAGCGAGGTGCCGATTCTTTACGAAGAGACATATTTTGTTGACTTAAAGTTATTGATGAAATCGAATTCTAAGTAAACAAATAATTCCTCTAATTTATTAATTTGTAATAATTTAATGTTTTTCAGTCTTAGAATATGGATAAATATGAAAATTGATAAAGTTATTTTGTTTAATGGAATTAACAAACCAGACAATATGTACTGGAGTGGAAAGGTATCAAATTATTATCCCAACATTACATGGGATTGTAATTATGAAACATGTATGACATATGATTTGAACAGTAACTCCTTCATGGATTACAACTGCACAAGGGTGATGAATTATATGTGCATAACAAGTCAGTTAATACTCCATCAACTAGATTATTTTCTTAACAGGATTATTTATTTATTATCTGTCTCAAAAAATGAAAATATTTGAAACTTAACTTATCCTAAAACCCGGAATAGAAGAAAACAGCTATCGCATATCATCATGAAGACCCATGTCGATATTAGACACCTCTTACAATATTTTCTCTTCTATCGTGAACAATAGACTACTTAAATGGACAAGACTCTGTAAATTATTAAGCAACACCCAAAAAGCAATAGATATACCTGATGACTGCTCATATAATAATACAGTATTAATCCTAAGTAAAGAAAGACCTATTCGGACAAAAATGCCATTAATATTATATAATTATACCTAGCGAATGGCTTTGACAGTATTTCACATAATAATTATAGTATACACTAAACAAAATGGGAATGCACAAAAATTCACCTGAACAACTTCAAAACATTTAGAAAGACTGTTCTACATATTACGAATGCGAAAGTAGCAAAACAGATAACATTAAGATTAATAATGGAGTTAAACAATGGTGACCCATGTCAATGACACTTTTCTGTTTATCAATTGACTTTATTATAAAAAATAAGCTGGAAATACACTAAAAACTGTAAAAATAATTTTTATTAATTATTATTAGTATTTTAAAAAAACCCCGGGAAGGTTGCTGTGATATATTTTCAACAATGTTTACAAAGACGAATTAATAAGTGTTTTACATATTGTCATATTATAACTAGCATATCAGCAACTAATTATAGCCAAATATATGAGTAAATCAAACGTACTATTATACCTATTATTTAGTGATATGATATGATTATATTAGATGAGTGTCTGCCAAACATTTTTAGCGGCACACTAAGAAACGGCCTTTTGGTTTGAGGCACACTAAATAAAAAATATCGGAAAAATTAAATATGACTTGTCAATATAAGCAAAAATATATAAATTCTTTAGTGTAGTAATAACAAAAATCCTTATATTATTTTAGAGAGATAATGCACATATATAGAAACTAGAGTCTCTCAAACGAGCAATTTGTATATTCGACCTCAAAAACAAACACGTCCACGCGTACTTATTGCATTTATATACTGTATTTATCTTGCATTTATATACAGTATTAATGATGTATTTATATACTATATTTATGTTGCATTTATATATTGTATTAATGTTGCATTTATATATTGTATTTATGCTCATTTATATACTGTATTTCCGTGGCATTTATATACTGTATTTATGTGGCATTGATATACTGTTAAATAAATTAAATAAGGTATATTGTCTTATTTAATTAATTAACTAATTTAAAAATTGCATGTTAATTTATTTAGAATTTAATATATAAATTATAATTTTAAATAATATATTAACAATTTAGATAAGAGTATAATTATATAATTTAAACAAATAGAATTATTGGAGATTGATGTTTTCTTGATCAAGATATTGTTGGCGTAAAATAATCCTCTTGCTTGAATATTGTGAATAATAATAAATTTTTGAACATCGAATCTTTAGTTAATTTTAATGAATACAAGTAATACTTGGTCCACACAATTTAACATGATGACCATAGTTTATTAATGCTGTATTTACGAAAGAAGATTTGAAAACTCTGATGGAGTCTCTAATAATAATTGTATTGGGACAGCCGGATTGATTAAGTTATTATCGGTTTGCAATGATTAATATATGTAAAATTTGTTAAAAGCTGATTACTAACAAAACAGTATTAATTTAAAAATTTTATTACGAAAAAAATAAAACACTTGATTTGTGAAAAGGATGTTTGATATTGTAGTTTGAAAGGTCCTTGAAGTGACTTGAAAAATAATTCGTGACTTGTTTGTGGAATAACCTAATAGTTTTATATAGTTTATATTAGTGTGACCTTGCAATTTGATGGTGTTAACTTCTGATTTAATAATTTATTTTCACCTAATTATTTTTTTTATTTTTTAATAATTCTGAAAAATATCTAAACCATGCCTATCCAACATGTGGCTCTTTAGATTTATTTCGTGGCTCCCAACATAAGTATGAATTAAGAAGTTCGTGGCTCTTATAAAAAAATGAAATTTCATAGAAAAAAAGGCAAATTACATATTTAGTTAGAAATAAGTTTCATAATTAAAAATGGCATGAAAACATGCCATTTTTACATAATGAGAAATATATGTCTCTGAGCAAATAAATAAAACCATATATATTTAACTCAAATGTTTTTACATGTATTTCAAAACCGTTAAAATTTTCAAAACTATAAGAAAATAATTACTAGAAGAAAAATATTTCAAATTACGTAATTTTGCAGCAAAAATTGTGAGTGCTTTTCGAAGCACTGGATTGTGTGAACCTTTTTTTCTAAAATGAAGTTTTGTAAGAATAAACATCGATCATCTATGTTAGATTTTAATCTCGAGAACCAATTAAGAATTTCGACTCATTAAAATTAATTTATAAATTTTTCAATAAAAATAAATTGGAATTTAATAATGTACTTAATATATATTTATAGTAAAATATAAAATAAATCACTAGTTTTTGGTTTAATTTTTTTTCTCGTAAATTACACTCCTTACACTCCACGTTGGGAAACATTGTTGTAGCTTGTAAGCATGTGTCTTATAAAGTTAAAATTGAATAATATTGTAGCTATTGTTGGGTTATAGAGTTGGTGATAAATTTAAATGTTTATTCTGACTCCAAGTGTGTCTTTGACCGATCCACAAATAACACTTGACAACAGAAATCTTTATTGATAATCACAAATAAACCTTCACTTTACACTGACAATCAATTCAACACTCTACTTGGTGACTATACAATTCTTATTACAACACTCAGTAAGGAATAGCGCTTGCGTATAACACCGCATTAAAAGATCACAAATTACTGATTGGTTTATCAGCTGGGACTTTGAGCTGGTTGTTTTCTTTGACCTTCTTCACAAATTTATTCAAGCACTCAAGTAACTTCTTTTCGTTTAATTTTTCAACTAATTCTCTTCTTCAAATCTTCTCCAATAATTACTCTTCACAATCGTTTTCTTTACAATTATTTTTCACAAATCGTTCCTTCAATAACGTTTCGTCCAACGTTGTCTAATTTTTCCCAATAATTTTATCTCCCGAGTTTGTCTCCCAATCTGTCTCTAATTTTTGTCTCTGTTTTGTGTCCAAAAGTTTCTCTTTATATAGCTTGCTTATTCTGTGGCACTCAAGATATTCAAATGTTTATCCATTTTCTTTTTTTTGTCTTTCCTGACTGTTCCAATTTTATCTCTGACGGCTATCAAGGTATTTTCCCTTTTCCTTTTTTGTTCAACCGCCTTCTCCCAGCAATTCCGTTATCACTGGCAAGCTGTCGAGATAAGAATATTGTTGCTTTTCCTATTTTCTCAATTCCGAAATTCCTTTTCCTTTTTGTACTAATTAATTAGTACTGACCTTGGTTTTTATTTTCTTGTTTAATTACTTTTGTTTCATTTCTCTTTCTCATTTCCCATTTCGTTTTACTTCCGTTTTCTTTTCTGAGTTCCCACAGATCGTCCCGTTTGTCATGACGATCTTCCCCCAGGTAATTTTATTTATTTATAAATTGTTATTTAGGTATCCTCAACACTATTCTATTTTGAAAAGGAATATGTAAAATTAAAAATAAATGCCTTATTTGTACTCAAAAAATAAAAAAACTATCAGATTTTTCAAAAGTCTCCAACGCCCCCCCCCTAAATAGTCTCGTTTTTAATTTATTTTATGAGTTTTAGATATTCTGTTACACTAAATTCTCAATAAATAAATTCTCAAATCAAATAAATACAACTTTTCATCTTAAACATAACCAAAAGTGTATTGAATTTGCCATATTTAGTTTAAATAAATTTATTTTTAATATTTATTTATATTAGTAATTAAATTTATAATATTTATAATTAACAACGAAAATATTTTCACTTTGTATTTATAATTTATATTTATAAATATTTATAATTCCTATTTATATATGCAAAAGAAAATATAACTTGCTTAGAAAATTCGTTTTCAATTATTTTTGTTATTTTGAGATTGATTTGAAAATATTTTTTTATTATTTATGGATTTGTAATTCATTCTTTTTGTTAATAAATGTCTATTATTGTTTTTGTATTGAATTTTAAATGTGGCGGTTTCATAGATTGGGAATTTTTGGATTTTATTTAAATTTTTCACATCATTCACAAAAGCAGCTGTCGCCTGTTGAAATGAGTTATATAACAATAAAAGAGAAAAACAATAATAATAATAATAATAATAATAATAATAATAATAATAATAATAATAATAATAATAATAATAATAATAATAATAATAATAATAATAATAATAATGATAATAATAATAATAATAATAATAATAATAATAATAATAATAATAATAATAATAATAATAATACTAATAATAATAATAATAATAATAATAATACTAATAATAATAATAATAATAATAATAATAATAATAATAATAATAATAATAATAATAATAATAATAATAATAATAATAATAATAATAATAATAATAATAATAATAATAATAATAATAATAATAATAATAATAATAATAATAATAATAATAATAATAATAATAATAATAATAATAATAATAATGTTTACAGAAAACATTAAGACCCAGAAGCTGGCTTTCTTTATTAACTTTAGAAATATAATCCAACACATCTGTTATCATTTCATCTGTGAAGTCATCATAATATTGTTTCAACCATTCTTTGTTTTTTTGTCACTGATTGATCGTATATTGAATTCAAAACATTGGATAATTGTTCAACACTTTTGCTAGTAAACATTTGAATTGTGTTTATCTTTTTAAGAGCTCGATTAAATAGAATATCATATTCCTTCTTTTCGACAGTTCCATATTCTGCTTTATTATTCTTTGACATGAAACGATGAACAAAACTATTAGTGGCATTTGAACAAAAATCTATGGTTTGACTTGTAAATTTAAAAGAAGTTCCAACAGCATATATAGCACTATCCTTTGCAGCAATTATTCTGTCAACACTTGGTCTAATAGAAGTGTCATAATATTCACCAAATGATTTAATAACATTTTCCGAAGATTCGTTGAGATTTTCGAAATCTTGGATGATACTAGAAAATGTACAAGAGTTTTTCATTTTTAAAATTCCCCAAAATCCTCCTTTTTAAAACAACATCCAAAACTTGGTTGTTAAAACAAACTCTGCAACTCTATAACAAATCAATTTACATTATTTCTCTTAAAAAATAATAAGAAAATACCTATTGCTCGCGTCTGTGTGCGCACATCATTATCACCATAATTCTGCACACAGACGCGACAAAACTCAACAAACAAAAATTGCTACACCAAACAACACTGAGAACCGTTTCTTATAATATAACAAAAAAATCAATAATCTTACATTATAGAAACATACATTCTTACTTTGATTTCACGTTGATGTTCTAATTTATAGCTTAGTGAGATACATCTTATATTATAGAAAACTGAAAAGTGGAAGAAAAATTAAAAACTGCACACAAACGCAACACATACTAAAAGCACATACAAACTTTTGATTCGTAGAAATGTAACGATGAGATACATTTCTATAATAAACTTTATTTTAGACAATTTTTAGAAAAAAAAGATCGTTGAAAATTTTTAAAATTATATTTTTAATGAAAATATCAAGAGCAGATGAATTTGGTTCAATATCTTTTCAATCTAGATATGATTTCCTGAAAGAAGCTCAGAAAAAAATTACAAAAATTAAAAATTTATTTTAAACATCGATTTTCCCCCCAAAAAATACATATTTTAGGTGATTGATTTATTTATTTCATTAATTATAATTAAAAATATATCGGACTCACATTTTTTCAAAATAATTCCAAAATAAATAAAGGTAAATATCATAAAATTCCTAAAAAAACCCTGAAAATTAATTAAAATAATTTATAATTATACTGTTGATTAAAAGTAATATTTAAGAACTTGAATAATGATCTCATATCTCATATGGATCAGAATTCAAGTCTTAAAATTTACTTTAGATAAAAAAAATTACTTGAAAGCCATTTGTAAAATGGCTAAAATAAATTTCCAAAATATATAAATGAGACATGATAAATTGACAAAGATGATTTACAATTACAACCAATTACAATTGATAAATAAATTAGTGAGTGAATTTACACGCCAACCACCACTATAGAGAACGTATCTTAGTGGTGTTTGGTGTAATCATTCGCGTCTGTGTGCGTACATCAATACACCAAACACCACTGAGATACGTTCTCTATACACCAAACACCACTGAGATACGTTCTCTATAGTGGTGGTTGGCGTGTAAAATCACTCACCAATTTATTTATCATCATCATCAGCAAATCAAGCAACAATTTATCATGTACTGAATTATGTTTTTTTAATCAATGTTTTTAAAATCAATTATGTTTTTTGGAAATTTATTTTAGCAATTTTACAAATGGCTTACAAGTAATTTTTTTTATTTAAAGTAAGTTTTAAGACTTGAATTCTGATCTATATGAGATATGAGATCATTATTCAAGTTCTTAAATATTACTTTTAATCAACAATATAATTATAAATTATTTTTAATTAATTTTCAGGCTTTTTTTAGGAATTTTATGTCTTTTATTAAAGTATTTTGGAATTATTTCTAAAAAATGTGAGTCCGATATATTTTTAATTATAATTAATTAATTAAATAAATCAATCAATGTATTTTTTAAAAACATTTTGGGAAAAATCGCTGATTAGAATAATTTTTTTAATTTTTCTAATTTTTTTTCTGAGCTAAATATGAGGGGATTCTTAAAGGAAATCAAATCTGGAGTAAAAAGATTTTGAACCAAATTCATCTGCTCTTGATATTTTCATTAAAAATATAATTTAAAAAATTTTCAACGATCTTTTTTTTTCTAAAAATTGTCTAAAATAGAATTATTATAGAAACGTATCTCATCGTTACAATTTTACGAATCAAAAGTTTGTATGTGTTTTTTATTATGTGTTGTGCTTGTGTGCATTTTTAATTTTCCTTCCACTTTTCAGATTTCTATAATATAAGATGTATCTCATTGAGCTATAAATGAGAACATCAACGTGAAATCAAAGTAAGTATGTATGTTTCTATAATGTAAGATTATTGATTTTTTTGTTATATTATAGGAAATGCATCTCAGTGGTGTTTGGTGTAGTGGTGGTTGGCGTGGAAAGCAATTCACTAACCAATTTACCAATTAATCATCTTCATCAATTTATATTTATCATTAACTGAATTGCTTACAGTAATGAATGTTTTTTGGAAATTTATTTTAGCCATTTTAGAAATGGCTTTCAGGTAAGATATTTAATTTTAAGTAAATTTTAAGTCTTGAATATTGATCCATATAGATATGAGATCATTATTCAAGTTCTTAAATTTTACTTTTAGTCAACATTATAATTATAAATTATTTTTAATTAATTTTCAGGGATTTTTGATATTTTATGACATTTATTTTTATGACAAGTATTTTGGAATATTTTCGAAAAAATGTGAGTCAGATATGTTTTTAATTATAATTAAATAAATGAATTACCAAAAATATGTATCTTTCTAAAACATTTTGGGAAAAATCGTCGAATAATAAAAATAAAATAATTTTTGTAATTTTTTTTCTGAGCTCAATATGAGGAGCTTCTTTCAGGAAAGCAAATCTGGATTGAAAAGACATAGAACCAAATTCAACTGCACTTGAAAATTTCATTAAAAATATATTTTTAAAAATTTTCAGCGATCTTTTTTATCTAAAAATTGTCTAAAATAGAATTATTATAGAAACGTATCTCAGCGGTGCATTTCTATGAATCAAAAGTTTGTATGTGTTTTTAGTATGTGTTGTGTTTGTGTGCAGTTTTTAATTTTTCTTCCACTTTTCAGATTTCTATAGTATAAGATTTATTTGACTGCACTATAAATGAGAACATCAATATGAAATCAAAGTAAGTATGTGTGTTTCTATAATGTAAGATTATTGATTTTTTTGTTATATTATAGAAAACGGTTCTCAGTGGCGTTTGGTGTATTACAGACGCGACACAAAAACCACGCCAAATCGGCGGATACAAATAATAATAATAATTATAATAATAATAATAATAATAATAATAATAATAATAATAATAATAATAATAATAACAATAATAATAGTATTAAAGATAACAATAGTACTTTTGAAAAATCCATTTAAGGGAATAATTATAATGTAAAAGTTTATCAGACATTTAATCAAACAACATAAATTTAGATATAGACTAATACATATAAATATAAATAAAGATATAATTAGTAATTAAATTGATGGAACCAGATTCCATATTATCAAATCTGCCATTCTGATGTTAGTTTTGTCATTTTCTATTATAGTAATTAAAATTAAAATGATAATTATCACCGTGTTTAGTTTGATGTTTCCATAGGACAAATAATTTTACTGTTGTCACTATCTAGTGACATAGACAGAACAATATTGAAATTTTATTTATGATACAAATTCGACAAAAATACTGATTCAATTATCGTGCAAAGATCGAATAGTTTACAACAGTTATTTTTTAAATTTCACAACTCGATGAGATTACTTTAAGATAATTCCGTTTGAGCAATGATGATTTGTTTTTTCCCCTAACTTCTATCGTTTTATAAAGATTTGCGCGTTCTTTTACCGACAAGGAATACAACAGAACTCATATATCTTCCGTCGAAAATGGCAATTCGAAACAAAATGAATCTCTTATATGCTAGATGTTCTCATCAGTCATCTTAATTAATTCCTCCTGCCTCAGAGACATGTAAATTTTCACGCTTGTAAAATTGACAATCTTAATAATTAAAAAAAATAAGCTTTATTAAATGTAAACAAAAACAATTCCAATTCCAACTCTGATGAATCTGGTAAAGGAATTATATAATTAAAGTCAACAGATTCACAAAAAAACCGTAAATGAAAATCGTGATATATCGGAACGAAAATGGTATATTAATAATGAAAAAATAGTTGAGGATTGTTTTGTTGGGGTTCTAACATTTAAAATTTTCAAATGATTAAAAAAGAAATATTCAAAAATCAAAAATCAAGAAATCATCGAATTAAAATTTGAAAAACGGGTCAGATATAAATGAGATGATGGGAAAGATCATGGCGAGGATGGATTCATCAGGATATGTTCATAAAGGGTCTAAATGCAAGAAAACATACAAAAAACAGAAAATCGTTAATTAATTAATTAAAGGAATCCCGAATTAAGTAAACAGAAAGAAAAGTAAACAAAGTGGATTCTGGAAAACCATTATCATGACAACATGAGTAATGAGAAAACGCGAACAAGATTATCGCAAGAGTGTCACATGGTGAACAACTAATTATTTCTTTCAAAGGAGTAAAGAGGTAAAATACCACTAGACAAAGCTTGTTAAAGGAAGATGATCTAGTTAAAATACCATCTATGCGATTATTTTATCTATATAAATGAACTCAAATTTAGAAACAATCGACATTTTGACTCAGATAGGGACGAAGAAATCAACAGTAGGATTACAGGAGAAGATAGAATTAGCGGAAAGAAAAATAAAAGAATCAAGTTAAGTCAAGGGAGTAAAGAAAAGAGGTGATTATTGTTGCCGAGCGTGTCGAATAAAAGTGGTTACAGTGAGACTTATTGAATAATCAGAATAGGCGTTTTATTGCGATATTGGGAGTTTTGTAAATTGTTGGTTATAACTTGGTTACAAATATACGTTGATTGTTATTTATCTAATTGTTTTTACAGAACACGTGGAATCCGAAACAACGACTCGTTATTAATGTGCTTTCATCTATTTAAATGCATTTTCACAGCTCGCTGTCCAAATAAATTTTTCATTATTTTTACAGCATATAATTTGCATTGATTTCTTTGCATAGTTCTTGATAAATCGTGGATAGTTATTCGTTTATTACATAAACCAGAAGTTTCACTTCTATTTTTAATATCTGGCATTTCTCTGGGTTCATTCTTAATTTCACCGTTGTGAATTTTATTAGAACCCGATCGAGTATTTGGTAGAGTCCTTCTATTTTTCTAGTAAATACCAGTATATCACGTAAGCATATTGTCACTCCATCTTTCGTATATCTTTTAATATTTTTGTCATTAATTACTGAAACGTGCATGGGACTGCAGCGGAGCCAAAGAGCATATGGTTAAATCAAAACTGATTTTTGGTTGTTACGAATGCTGTTTTCTCTTGTGAATTCTTCTCTAATTATAGCTAATAATAAATGTTTCTGAGATCTAGAGCAACATTTGATGCAAGTAGAGTGTC
This sequence comes from Schmidtea polychroa, assembly GCA_959609185.1. Lineage (NCBI taxonomy): Eukaryota > Metazoa > Platyhelminthes > Tricladida > Dugesiidae > Schmidtea > Schmidtea polychroa. The sequence continues at coordinate 26,300 of CAUHTR010007872.1, forward strand.
CAAAATCATACATATTTTACATCAAGAATGCATGTCTTTCTGTAATTTTGTTCAGTTGTGTAAAATCTAGACATAACATAAATTGGTATTTGATCAACTTCGTGTAATTCTAAGGTGAAGTGAATTTTAAGGAAATGCTGTGGAGAAAGATGAAGTCAAATTTAAATCTTTGTTTAAATGTAAAATGTAAATAATTGAAGTTGTCCAAATTTATATTATCCAGTTGTGCGCTAAGAACGCCCATCAAAACACGCCAAACTGCTGAAAACCAGCTACCCCCGGATCGAGTCATTCATTATAAGATTTAGAAGCTTTAAATCCCTAAGCTTGAGACGGAAATCTACCAACACAACACCGGTGATGAATTGACTCTATCGATGATCCCACCAAGACTCAGAAAACATTGTGGTAAGCCCGATATTAGTTGTTTCCTATGTGTGAAAGAGGAAAAGTAAATTGATAAAAATGGAAAGGTTATAAAAGTTAGGTACTATTCACAACATATTTCATTTAACATATTGATGTATATCACAGTATTGATGTATTTTATTATCTATCATGTAACTTACAAACTTGAAGATTCGAAGTGAAATGGTCTCCTAAGTGAAATAGCCTAGGACCTCTTTTTCATCTAAATCCTGCCCTACCTATACATACAATTTACTTTTTTAGGAATGAATCAAGTGTACTGCGTATTGTGATGCACGTATTGTGATCATAAATTGTCCACATTAAGCGATGTAAATTACTGTTAGTTTCCTAGTTTGGTTTCCATTCCTTGACATTTGACCCAAATAAACATCAAAAATAAATCAAGTACAACGATATAATTAATAATATTTTGTAAATGAGAAAAGACAAAAATAAATAAATATATTTATCTAACAAACAGTAAAATGATAAAACTGTAGTATCAATAAAGATAGTTAGAAAAAGATTCATTTAATCAAAAAGTACTTACAGCCTTGAATCAATTAAAAAGCGATTTTGAGCAAATACAATAATACAAAATACTTCCAACAGCCTTGAATAAATGCTGGACCAAATTAGATAAACATAAAATTGAGCACATCATATATCTGATTCCTCTACGATTTGACGAGACTTTTTCTTTGTCTTTTTAATGGGAGCATATTCGTGACTGGAGAACGATGAAGTATTTGGTGGTGAAATCAAAGGGCGTCGTATAGATTGTCTTTGATCGTATAAAACATTAGGAATTTCATTTGCGTACACATTAGAAGGCTGTGGGGAAGTGCCATGCGACACGGGAATGGTTGATTGTTGCCAAGGTTCTCTTTGTAATGTGTCTTTCATATAATGCATTGCTCCTAAACTAGTAGGATTTCTTGTATCTCCTTTATTCTTTTCTATCATCATCATTTCTTCCCCATCATCTGTCCTATCTAGAGAAACCATTTGATCACCCCTTAGCATATATTGACAACACTAAAGGAATTAATAAATAAAAAAGTAGAGATTAAAATAAAAAACAAAGCAGGTGGAATATATAAAACGTATAGAAAATAAGAATAATTGATCGAAAAACAATTAACCAGAATATAATTTAACAGAAAAATAAAGTTCGAACTGTCCAAGTAGATAGATAGGTAGATAGATAGGTAGATAGATAGGTAGATAGATAGGTAGATAGATAGGTAGATAGATAGGTAGATAGATAGGTAGATAGATAGGTAGATAGATAGGTAGATAGATAGGTAGATAGATAGGTAGATAGATAGGTAGATAGATAAGTAGATAGATAAGTAGATAGATAAGTAGATAGATAAGTAGATAGATAGGTAGATAGATAGGTAGATAGATAGGTAGATAGATAGGTAGATAGATAGGTAGATAGATAGGTAGATAGATAGGTAGATAGATAGGTAGATAGATAGGTAGATAGATAGGTAGATAGATAGGTAGATAGATAGGTAGATAGATAGGTAGATAGATAGGTAGATAGATAGGTAGATAGATAGGTAGATAGATAGGTAGATAGATAGGTAGATAGATAGGTAGATAGATAGGTAGATAGATAGGTAGATAGATAGGTAGATAGATAGGTAGATAGATAGGTAGATAGATAAGTAGATAGATAAGTAGATAGATAGGTAGATAGATAGGTAGATAGATAGGTAGATAGATAAGTAGATAGATAAGTAGATAGATAAGTAGATAGATAAGTAGATAGATAGGTAGATAGATAGATAGATAGGTAGATAGATAGATAGATAGATAGATAGATAGATAGATAGATAGATAGATAGATAGATAGATAGATAGATAGATAGATAGATAGATAGATAGATAGATAGATAGATAGATAGATAGATAGATAGATAGATAGATAGATAGATAGATAGATAGATAGATAGATAGATAGATAGATAGATAGATAGATAGATAGATAGATAGATAGATAGATAGATAGATAGATAGATAGATAGATAGATAGATAGATAGATAGGTTCCATGAATTCAAGGCCGTGGTTCACTAAATTGAAGATTTCAAAAATAGATTTAACATATTAAGAAAATTCTTCAACATAAACGTCATCTAAAATCATAAGAGGCCTGAAGATCACTCAAGAGCATATTTTCTCACAAAAAAAACTAGAGAATACATGCGAAAGTATAAAATAGATCGATTGACAAAAAATCGCCGAATACTTCACAATCCCTGTGGAATGGACCAAGAAAATCAAACCAAATCCTAAATTTCCAGAATTTAGAGATGAAAAACTTATCATCGATATAGAAACTATACTCAACAATTATGAATGTAAAAATCAAACAGACTAACAGAATACAATAAAATACTTCACCCTTATGATCAAAAGATCAATTGTTGGAATACAAACAGCAAACCCACAAGAAAAACATGAAACAAACAAAAACAAAAGGAAAAGAACAGCATCAAACGATTCACATGACTGTCTTTCAAAGGTAATCCCCTGAAAAGTAGCAATGAATCACAAAAGGAAGAAAAACAAATCGATATGAATAACATTCAAGAAATCTTAAAATTATATCAAAGTATAACCCAACAAGAGGACTTAGACAAACAAACTGAAGATGACACACAAACTAACTCAAAAAGATGTATAGTAAAAAAAACCAAGAAAAACAAAAATCTTCAAAATCAAAAACCAAAAAGCAATAAAGCACCCAAAAATCAAAAGAAACAAAAAATCTTCAAAAAACTAAGTGTCACGATGATTGTACCCGTATCGTTAAATAGGGTACATTAGAATATACATCTTCCATATAGTAGATTTCCTACTATTAATTATGCATTTGTAGATAGGTAGATAGATGGGAATATATTAAGATAAATATATCGGTTGGTAGGTAGATTGATTGACAGATAGGTAGGTAGATTAGTTTCTTTATTTACTTTTTTCATTTACTAAGCAACTTCAATAAAAACGAATACTTATAGATCAATTAATAATGTTCCGGCTGTTAATTAAGTTGTTAAATTTTTAAAATAATTAAAGAGAAATTAAAATAAATAGATGATTTTCAATTGAATATCACTGATAGCTGTAGTGCTAAATCTGATAAAATAGATGAAAGAGATTTGACGGTTGGTGTTGGTTCTGTTTATAGTTTTACTGTTTTCTGAGGATTTTAAAAATATTTTTTCTAATCTCCTGTTTTTTAAATAATATCATTGGATTTTCAGTTTTACTACTATCAGTGGGATGTTTTTAAAAATGATGTCTTTTGTGTAAAAATGAGAAATATCACAGAAACATGATATATTGAGAGGTGCATATAATGGTGATTGTTTATCAAAAACAAGGTTTTTTGAGAGGTATAAGCGATATAAGGAAATAAAATATTAAAGATGATGTACGTATACGCCGGTTAAAATTTCCAATTATTGAAGGAAAAAACATATAAAAATGTGTGTATTTGTGAGAATATGTAAAATACTGAAACAGTAATTCATCGCATTTAACTAAAATTCTTCGCAAATGAAAAGGTGAATTTGAAATTATTTCCCACTAGGTCAAAGAAGTATAAAAATTCATACATGCAAAAAAAATAATATAAATTTCTTGAAGTAGATTGTAATTTGTAATGAAACAAGATTATTCCAATACGATCCAATGTCAAAATGCTGTAAAGGGGAGATAACCAGATGAAGGAAAATAAAAATAACTAGTCTCATGAAGTCAAAAATCAAGAGAATGCTCATTTGTTCAAATGCTTTCCAAGGAATCATACGCAATGAATTCTTTTCAAATGGTACAATGATTAATGATTTTCATAATATTATAGTTTTCATTAAATCATCATAACACAGTGTATTCACATTTTTATTTGTTTTTAACTTTCTTATTCTCCATTAATTTCGGATTTTAAAATTCTTGGTTAAGTAAAATATATGTTTAAAAAAATTAGAGGTTTTAAAAAACTATCTTAAGCAATATAGAAAAATAATATTTATGAGGTTAGAACAATATTTTAGAACAATATTTTACAGGGTATGTTAAATTAGCTGAATAGAAATCAAAATTGACCAAATCATCATTTAAAAAAATGAATAAAAAACCTCATTTGCGATCCCACGTTTCCGAGAATGTACAAATATTAAAATTGAACCAATTAATAAGCCAATTAGAAATGGACTACAGGAAATAAACCATCCCAGACCAACGTAGTTTGCTGGAATCGGTTCAATTTTTGGATCCAGTTTTGCATAATAACAATCTACAGTAGACTGGATAGTTGAACCATTAACTGTGTGCCACACAAGAACGGCCTTTAGAGGTATTTAGAAATAAAATAATAAAGTCAATTAATCTTACTGCAGAAATTATAGAAATGAATGAAAGAAAAATTATAAAAAAAGTCTTCATCAATTTACCTTCATATCTAGCTGATTTGGAAAAAGCTGAAAATAATAAAAAATTATATGGAAAATGAAGAATGTAAGAAAAAAGTAAAACGCAATAAAGGGAATTTTTTAATAGTATTTCATTTCTAAATCATATATTAAAAACTAAAAATTATGATATAATAAAATAAGTATATAATTGAATAAAATGAAATTCTAAAGTAATATTCAATGCGATTTCTAATGGCAAATATTTTCGAGCTTATTGGACTCTCATCGATAACTTTTGAATAAATCTATCCTGTACTCGTTCAAACACGACAATTTTGTGACGAAACCCCATATTAACAATTTTTATAATTGCCATTTTCACTGCATTTACAACTGAAATTACGATTTTCATTTATTTACGAAGCTTACACATCAAAGCAATAATTAAAACGTTAAAAATGAATAATAGAAATGAATAAATGAATAATAGTCAGTTTTGTAATAGAAATATAATAATACAAAACCTATCCAGTATTTAGCAATTTATTAATACAAGATTCATTAAAATGATAATTTCTATGAAATTCAATTTTCTTTATTTTCTTTTTGGGTATATAAAATGTATTCTATTTAATTTTCACAAAGTCTCATAACCTCGATTCCTCAACGAGTGTATCGAAAATTAATGATCATTTCCATTAATCACATATTTATAGTACAACATTTTTGCTCAGTTTCTTTTTTAAATATGGTTTAAGAACTATGAGCAAGAATAGGTGAGTACATATAAACTTTCAATTATCAGGATTAGGTTTAAATCCTTCAATTTGCATGCATATCGGTCAGCATTGTTAGTGTACATTATTACATAAAATGTTGTTTTTAATTATGAATTCAAGACAATATGTTAAATTCGAGCAAAAATATTAGAAAAGATTCCTAACTGACGCGCTTAATAATTGCTCGCAAGTTTTTATTTTTTATTTTACTATTCTTTGCTTGATTCGGGCGATGAAACTAAAGTTTTTTAAAAATCATTTAAAATCATGTTTAAATCAAATTTTATTTTGGAATAAAATTAAAAATGATGATATTTGTCAACAACTAATAAGAACTAATTGTAGGGCTTGCCCTTCACACGTTATCCTTAATGATTATGTATCATAAATACAAATTTGAATACCATGTCAAAATTTTGATTTTAAAAGAGAAAGTGTGTACAATTTTAAAATTAAAATTCTAAAAAATGAAGATCATAATGTTAAAATTAATTTAAATCAGTTTCATTCGCGCGCTATCAAATCCTGTGCATATTCTTTCACATGCAAACATTGAAAATAATACTGAAAGTAAGATGTACAATTTTAAAAATTGTTAATTTAATTTTACTATTTTTGAATGCTATTGAACAATATTGTCTTACATATTTTTCATGTGTAGAAATACATTGATATTGTATGGTTAACATTTAATTTCGCTTTTATCAGGATAATACAAGTGTAAATATAGCCATAAAGTTTGATGTATCAAGAATTTAACGAGGTTCCACTGACCCAGTAATTATTAATTATTGATCTTGTCAAATACCACCATGGCCAAAATGTACCTTCTGTTATATCAAGCTCTTCCTCCCTACATTATCAAAGGCTTTTCATTTTATCATCCAGAGAAAAATCCAAAAGCGACTAAGATGTGAGTGTAATACCTGGATGTATATCTTAACTATATATTATACAT
>CAUHTR010007872.1:32979-133208 GCA_959609185.1 Schmidtea polychroa
GAAATCTGTGAATCTCCTGAAAGATTGAGTATTATTACTTATGTCTCCCAGTTTTATAATTGTTAAAAGAAAAGAGAACCATCACAACAGGCCGTATAATGATAATTATCACCCTCTTCAAAGAGTAACAAGTACACAGTTATACCATCAATAACTTTGAATCCATATACAATATCAAGATGGGGATGATGTGGCACGTAAGTATCATCATTATTACTGCCGTCATCTATAATAGTTATATGTTTGTATGAAAAAACGCCTATAGCAAGGTTTAGATGAAGATTTTCCCTCTCAAATTGGAATCAGGAAACAAATATTATAAAATCAATACGAAACGAAATAATCCGAGGTTGTTCTTCTAAATTCAATCTACTGAATACAATTAGTTTATTCATTATTACGAATACAGAACAAAATAATCCGAAGTTGTTCTTCTAAATTCAATCTACAGAATATAATTAGATTATTCATTATTACTAATGCAGAACAAAATAGTCCGAATACAAAATAATCAGAAGCGGTTCTCAGTCAATCTTCCCATAGAATATAATTGTCCAGCCATTATACTGCCAATTTTACAAAGTATTTATTCTTATTTGTTAATAAAGTTTGTAATTTTGTTTTAGAGTTATTTTCATTTGTTTTAATAAACAAGCACCCCAACTGTCCCGAGACAGTAATTTTTACAGGTGATTCGGTTGGGTTAAACAAACTTCTAAACTAGCAATCACAATCGCCATACATAACAACTATAATATGATGACATTAGAGCATGGGATTTGGAGTTATGGCCGATTCCTGATACACAGTATGGAGGATATAAAGAACCTGATAAATATATAAAATATTACGATATAAAAGTCGTAGTTATATATATATATATATATATATATATATATATATATATATATATATATATATATATATATATATATATATATATATATATATAGATTAGAATCAAGTCATTAGATAGATAGATAATTTTTGAACCGGGCATTTAATAAAAAAATTTTATTGAAACACGAAAATAAATTTTTATTATTTCAAATAAATAACATACAAAATGGATTGCTTCTTAAAAAACAGGAATATTTTTTGAAAAGACAATGCAAATTTTAATTAAAAATTTTTAAAACTGTATTTTCTATTGCTCCGTGCTGCTTCTAAAAGCTTTTTATTTCCTGCTGCCATATCCCGAAATTTGTCGCATTTTATTTTTAAATTGTTACAAATTAATAATTCGGCTTTAATATGATCAGGTAAAAATAAAACGCGTTGTACAGAATAAAATCAAGAAGAAGAGACGTGTTAATACCTACAATAATTTCGCGGTTAATTTGAAATTATTTTAAATTAACCGCGTAATAAATTAATATAGTTAACCCGATTTAAAATATCTTTTAACAAATAAATTATTTAGTTGACGACAAATCGAAGGGCAGTCCAATTCAGATACAACCCAAACATTTTTGGGTTTCGACTGGACACCCAGACGCATGTTTCAAAACCCGAACTGTCCGAGTAAAACCCGGATCAACAATATTGTTGAACTTCTAAATTATGCCATTTAAACTCTGAGAAATTGCGCTTTTATGTAAGAGCGGTGCCCAAAATTTTTGTTACATAATGGTTAGGGTGAAAATTAACGAATTGGTAAAGGAAGATAAAAACATCTAATGTGTAACAAAAATAAAGGATTTTAATTAATATATAAATAAAGTTTATATTTAATAATATGTATTCTATGGTTAATTATTGAAATGGTTCAAAGTTTTACTAACTGAATAGCAACAAAAAATATTAAGATTTTTTATGTAAATAAAATTTTAAAATATCACGAAATTTTGCTTTAGAAAATGCAAATATTCAAAATCATATTCAAATTTACAAGAATCAACATTAGACTTATCCATACAATAATAAAAGAAGTAATCAATATGTACAAGCCAACTCATATGCAACACACACACACGTTCATCAAATTTGTGTGGCCAGATTTTGTGAGTGTGTGTTCACAATTTATTGTTACAAAACAAAAGAGATCAGTCATTTTTTCATGGCTTCAATGTTTCTTCAATCGTTTCTTCATTCGATAACGAGGAAACGATCGTTTTCTCAAAGCAAATCTCTCGAAACAAAACTTAATCGATGTCTTTCAACTTCTCAACTGATTTTCTATGGGATATCCCACATGATTGGTGCTGGAATATACGTATTAACCGGTCATCTTATCAAAGATAGAGTTGGATCAGCAACAAATTTGTCATTTTTATTTAGTGGTCTCATTTCAATTTTTACCGGATTATGCTACTGTGAATTTTCAACTCTTATTCCCAAAGCTGGCTCATGTTACACATACACTTACTTGATGATGGGAGAGTTGCCAGCATTTATTGTAGGCTGGACAATGATTTTGGATTCAATTATTAGTTTAGCAAGTGTTTCCAAAGGTTTTAGTGGAGCTGTGAATATACTGTGTAATGATGCAGTAAAGAATTTCACCGATAAATATCTTCCGTTAACTAACAGTAGTGATTTCTGGGAGTCTTCCATCGACGTGGTGGCTTTTGCGTTACTATTTATATTATTCTTGATAACGTTAACCGGTGCAAACATTTCAATGAACATCAATTTAGTATTATCAACAATACAACTCATATTTTTAGCCGTTATAATTATTTCTTGTTTTGTTTATGGAAGTAATCAGAATTTTTTGTCTGGTGGAGGATATATGCCTTTTGGTTTTGGATCCATATTCCAAGGAGCTGGAATAGCGATATTTGCATATTCCGGCTTTGAATGTTTAGCGAATTCTGCTGAAGAAACAAAGAATCCTCGAAAAAGCATTCCTATTGCACTTTTTGTGTCGTTAGGAATTATTATTTTGCTTTATGTTTTGGCATCATCTGGTTTGTCATTTATGGTTCCACGACTGCAGATCGATCAGAAAGCACCATTTATTGCTGCTTTTAGTAATAGAAATTTATTTGCTCTGAAATGGATTACCGGAATAGCAACTTTATTGGCAACCGGTGCAACAAAACTGGCAGTATTTTTTGTAATTCCAAGAATGATTTACACAATGGCCCAGGATGGGCTTATTTTCAAATTTCTTAGAAAAATTGATGACAGATCTAAAATTCCAATATACGCCGTTCTAGTCGGACTTTTCTTTTCTTCATTGCTTGCAATTTTTATTAAAATACAAGTTCTTGCCGATATCACATCAATGGGAATTATTTTGTCTTTCATTATAATAGGAATTGATCTGATCATACTTCGATATGTTTTCGATGAAAACATTGAAAACACTATTGATAATTCACAAAAACTACAAATGAGAATAAATACAAATTCAATAATTTGCACTAGAAAATTTTTCAAAATAAGTTTATTTTCATTAATTATCTCTATTATTTTTGCGGGGATATCAGTTTTATTTATTTTCCCATTATCTCAAATTACTGGAATATTTTTTTCAGCAATATTTCTTTTGCTAATATTAACATTTACAATCATTCTTTCTTTATATGAACCAAAGGATGCAAAAGATTCATTTCAGGTCTTTTATTAATTCTTTACATAAAAATATTTTATTAATAATTATAGACCCCACTTATGCCATTGACGCCAATTATCACAATTTCTCTAAATATATGTCTTTTAATGAATCTTCCTGGGAATACATGGCTGAGGTTTTTAGTTTTAACCGTAATTGGTAAGTTTATATAATAATAATAATAATAATAATAATAATAATAATAATAATAATAATAATAATAATAATAATAATAATAATAATAATAATAATAATAATAAATTATTAAAAAGAGCTTGAAGACAGTAAATATATCGATATTTTTGATATTCACGAATTTTCGGCACTGCTTTTTTTTCAAGTGAATAAACACTTAAAACACTTTTGTTCTTGTTGATTTCCAACATGCCCGACAAAATGGGACCTGGACACAGACAATTTTGGGTTCTCCTAAACATGTAGACTGAAAGTCTAAGACTGGTGGTGTACAGCAAATGTGCAAAAGTTGCTCAAAAATGACGAAATCATCAGACCCAAACTTTCAAAACATAAACTGTAGCAAACAGCCGTTGCAACATGTTTGACGTGATTTTGCATAAAAATAAATTATTAGTCCAAATGTACAAAACCAATTATAATTTACAATAATATACTTTTATGTGAATGCTTCGGTGTAAAAATATAAAATATATTAAAGTCAAAATTTAAAGATATTATTTTTATTTAATTTGTTTATGCTCCTTTTGTTTGAGCGCACATCAACCTTTCTAACCCCCTTTTACAGATACTTTCTATCACATACTTATCAAATCACAAGTACACGAACTTTTGTTACATTTTGTAATTTGCACTTTATGCAAACAAGTGTATACAGGTGTATACAGGTGTAATCTGAATTTGTGTAAAAATGTTATATATTAAATCTTATGCATTTGAGAAGAGTTTTGGTCGCCTACTGACTGTCCACCGCATGTTAGAATTATTATTTATTATCACTACGTACAACCAAATTAATTTCTATAATATATAATTATTTAATATAATAATATTATTATATATTTTAGTTATTATAAGCAGTGGCGTAACTAACATTTTTAAGGCACTTTGCAAAATTTGTTAAGGTCCCTATGGTTTTTGGGAAAAAGTAATTAGATTAAATAAATTAAAATTAATTAAATTAAAAGTAATCATATAAAAAAATTATTGAACACAAAAATATATTACATTATTTATATAATAAGATTATTTAATTTTTATTTAATCGTATTCTTCTAGCTTTCATTTGAGCAAAGTCATTAATTATATCGTAATAATTAATATCTTTTACGATGTTATACTCAATAGATATTATATTATGGCAAGATTGGATACTCTATCTTGTCTTATGGTAGATCTTAAATAGTTATTTATTGATTTTAACTTGCTTAAACTTCTCTCACACGAAGCAATTGATACTGGGAATGTAATAATCGTATAGCAAAAAAGTCATACAGACATTGTAAAATTTCAAGAAGTGTTGCAGTTTTTTATATTGGAAGACCCTTCTCCGACTTCTGTGTATCTTTTCTCAGCCATTTTACAAGTTTTTGCGACATTGATTTACTTTCTTCAAGTTTTTGCTTCTTAAAATTTCTTTTTTGAGAGCCTGACAATGGTTTTTACATTATTGAGCTACGGAAATGTAAAAATAAATTATTTATTACTTAAATTATTTTATTATTTATTTAAGTTTACCTGTTTTTTAAAAATACTTTGGTTTGATAGAAAAAGATAACCGTTATATCAAATTCATGCAAATTGCATAAATTTTAGAGTTAATTACAAAGACACAAAAATTATTGTTAAATATTTAAATATTATTGTTATTCAATACAATTATTCTATGTCTTACTGAGAATACAAATTGTCTTTTAAAATCTCAAATACAATTTTTGAAAAAAAAATTTTGTATAAATAATTCAATTAACAATTCCGTTATAGGGCGCCTTCGATCTGTGGTCCCTGTGCTAATGCACCTGTTGCACCTGCCTAGTTACGGCACTGAATTATAAGTAGTCATTATCAAATTGAAAATTATCAATAAAAAATATAAATCAAAACTCAGTTTGATATAAATTGATTTTGCAAAGGATTTCCCATTGTGCCAATCAATAATAGTCAATGGGGAAATGAGTGTCGTAGATAAATTTGTTCAATATTGCACACCAACTTTTCCTAGGAAATTATTTTTCACAAACACATAGAAACAATTCAGAGTGGAAAATTTATTTTACAATAAAACAATTTCAGTTTAAAATTCGAAATTGCCCATGCTTTCACTAGTGAAAAATTATTACGGGTACGCAACTAGAAAACCAACTTTATCGAAAAGTAAATCACTTGACACTAAACTTCACCGATGCCTTTCCACCTATCAATTGATATTTTATGGAATTTCTCATATGGTGGGAGCTGGAATTTATATACTAACTGGGCATATTATTAAGGAAAGAGTTGGTCCAGCTACAAATTTATCATTTGCACTTAGTGGACTAATTTCAATTTTTACTGGACTATGCTACTGTGAGTTTGCCACTTTAATTCCAAAATCTGGTTCCTGTTATACTTACACTTATCTGATGATGGGAGAATTACCCGCATTTATCATTGGTTGGACAATGATAATGGACTTAACTATTTCATTATCAAGTATTTCCAAAGGATTTAGTGGAGCAGTAAATTTATTGTGCAATGATGCTGTGAAAAATTTTACTGACAGATATGTTCCTTTAACTCCTAAAAGTGAGATTTGGGATACGTCCGTAGATTTGGTAGCCATGTCTTTACTATTTGCTTTGTTTTTACTTACACTAACGGGTGCAAATATTTCACTGAATATAAATGTAATTCTAGCTCTTATACAATTAGTACTTTTGACAACGATAATTATTTCATGCTTTATCTATGGAAATAGTCAAAACTATGTTGCTGATGGTGGCTATCTACCGTTTGGATTTGCTTCTATTTTTCAAGGAGCTGGAATAGCGATATTTGCATATTCTGGTTTTGAATGTCTCGCAAATTCTGCTGAAGAAACAAAGGAACCTAGAAAAAGCATTCCCATCGCTCTTTTTGTGTCGTTAGGTATAGTTATTTTGTTATACGTTTTAGCTTCAACTGGTTTGTCTTTTATGGTTCCACGGTTGCAAATAAATCAAAAAGCTCCTTTTATTTCAGCTTTTAGTGGGAGGAATTTACTTGAGCTGAAATGGTTAACTGGCGCTGCTACTCTTTTAGCCACAGGCGCATCAAAATTAGCAGCTATTTATGTTATTCCAAGAATGATTTATGCCATGGCAAAAGATGGTCTTTTGTTTAGATTCCTTGGCAAAGTTAATGAAAGTTCCCAAGTTCCAATAAATTCACTTGTAGTGGGGATATTATTTTCTACAATATTAGCCATGTTTGTTAGAATAGAGATTCTCGCTGATATAACATCAATGGGGATTATTATTTCATTCGTAGTCATTGGAATAGATTTAATTATTTTACGATACCTTTATAATGAAGAATTAGAAGAAACAGAATCTAATGAATCTCAAAATTTGGAAATGAGATTTACAGTACATTCAGGTTTAGCAAATCGTACTTGTTTTAAAGGAATTGTGATTTGCCTCTTATTTTCAATTCTTTTTATGGGATTATCTGTTCTTTTACTGTATCCAATTCATTTTATATCAGGGATTATTTGTAGTGTGTTCTGTTTGATTATAATATTGGTAATGACCTCGCTTCTTTCACTTTACAAACCGATATCAATAAAAGATGCTTTTAAAGTAAGTGAAATGATTGTTTAAAACATCTTTGCAATTAATGAGTCTAGACTCCATTGATGCCTTTGACGCCAATTATAACAATCACTTTAAACATATGTCTTTTAATCAACCTTCCGGTCGGAACTTGGATTAGATTTTTAATTTGGATTTTGATTGGTAAGATCAAACAAATTATATAAATTAATTAGAAAATTATAAATTACAATTATTAATTCTTAATTGAATAGATTTTTAATTCAACTTTGAATGAACATTATAAATCATGAAGCTGTTTTTTCCAAATTTCTACTAAATATTTTTATAAACATTACAAGCTTTGTGAAACCCAGTGCAAATCCCAATAGTAGACTAGTTTCGAGCTTTTGGCTCTCATCAGTACTAAAGCTCGAAACTAGTCTATTATTGGGATTTGCACTGGGTTTCACAAAGTTTGTAATGTTTATATTATTTTAATGTTAGACATCCGTAAGAAAAAAATTTACACCATTATAAATATTTTTATTTGATATTCAATACTTCATTTTTACATTTTCAATAGAATTATTAAATTAGTTTAATAGGTATTATTTTTTACAATTTAAAATTTTTTATTAACGAGGGGAGTCCGTCGGTAGGTACATGCTGACGAATTTGTAATTGTAATATTTATTTAGGGCATTTATTTCCGAAAATATTTAGTTTATTCTGTATTGCACTTTTGCAATTATTGAAAATTATCTTTATGACCAAATGATACATAAAAATAATTTTCTTATTATTTTATCAAGAAATTCAATAAAATTAATTATTTTTCTGTTCACATTTGATCAGTTTTTTTTAAATTTTAATTATTTTCATTTCTTTCTTAACAAAAATTTTGGTTCTTCCTTTTTTATTCGCTATATTTAGGGAAAAAGATTGGAAATTTTGTATTAAATAGGGAAAACATTGATTTATAGTCAAAATGTAGATAAATGAAATAAATTACTAATTTTATTGAGCATGGTGATGCATTTGAGAATAGTTTCGGTATTGAAAATGAGAAACAAATTAATGGATTAATTATGAAAGTGACAAATCTTGACGGCGCTTCGAACCAAAACAAGCATTATGTAGGTGCTTTAAATCCTTATAGTTCCATTTATTTAGAATACGAATTCTTTAAGATGCTTACTCAAAATAATGAAGATACTTCCTAATATTAAATATGGTTAAGTGTAGACCCTGCTCATATTTAAACATATTATTGCACAAAAAGTTAGTCAATAAATAAATATTTATCAATATGCAATTTTTTTGTGTTCACTCATTTTTATCTTCATTTATTTTCAGATTATTGATATTTTTATTTACTTGACACGAAATTTTTCTAAATACTGGAAAATTTGTATCAAAAATAAATAAATAAAAAAATTTATTTATTGTCTAAAAATAAATGAAGGTAAAGGAAATTAAAAGTACAAATAGATTAATGGGGAAAAGAATTAAATTTTTATCGTTCCAATTTTATTGTTTATATTTAAGTATTAATAATAAATATAAATGATAAGCCATTATTGATATACTGTTTTCCATACCAAAATGGTTCCAAACTTATTTGAAATTTAACACGGTATACGCGGTGATTAATTTTCATTAAGTAATCTAATTTTATTGAAAATATAAATTACAAAATTAAGGTTTAGTCATATTACAGCAAACTTTGATTATATATTTTTATACTTGAAACTACGAATATTTTGAATAAATTTATTGTTTTTGAATTTTTAAGTATTAATGATAGCTTTACTTACCAAAGGGAAATAATTATAAATAGTTAAAAGCAAAATTGGAAAAATGTGTAGTTCTTAAATAATTTTTTTAAATCTTTAATATAAAAAATTATTATTATACATATGAGTTTAATTAAATATTTTTTTGTTATTTTTAAAATTATTTTTATAACACTTGACAGATTTAAATAGCGTGCTAAACATTAAAATTACTACAAATATAACGTCTATTATTTCTTATTAAAAATCCTACCATTTTATTAAAGTATTAAGAGTAATAATAAATTTCAATATTGGTTTGATTCCATTTTTACTTTTCATCATTTTTACTTTTATCCTTTTATATCTCAAATTAGATCTGTTTTCATTTGCAACTTTATTTATTGTGTTAATTTATTTATTAGCGAAATTTATAATTTATTAGTCAATTATTTATTATTATTATTTTTATATTTATTATAATTATAATTTTTATTATAATTTTTATTATTATTTTTCAAGAAATAGGATTTATATTTTTTACCTACATTTAAAAATTCATTTTTCTTGAAATTATTTTCAAATATTACTTTGACGTTTAATTTCCTTTTAAGTATTTTAATTAATTCTAAAATAATATTATATTTATGAAATGTTTTAGGATTGATCATTTACTTTTTCTATGGAATTCCAAATAGTAGTTTATCGGAAAAGGTGGAAGAGAAAGCTGAGTTGATATTGATGGATAACAATAATGAAGAAACAACAGATAAAAAGTGATATACTATTTATTTGGTCAAATAAACATGTTATGGTGATTAAATTATTTATTTAAAATAAACGATTCAATTTTCATTCATTTTTGATCCTATTATGTTAAATTTTGGATATATTTACTTTTTTGTATTGAGCCTTATTGTTTCGTCCTCAACCTATCAGTAAAGGATTAATTTCACTATCCTCTTCTGTCAGTTATGCGAAGTAATTAATGTGTCTCCATTGTTTATGTGATTTGAAGAAATCTTCGAAGTATTAAAGAGTGTCATTTATTGCTGACAATTATGACGAATCAAGATTACATAGAGTTAAGTTATCTACGAAACCATTAAATGGTATAATGGGATGCAAGCCCGGTAAACGATTAACCGGTTTATCGGTTTTACCGGTCAATTTGATTACCGAAATTACCGGTAATTTTTGTAATTTTTTAAAAATTATTTCAATACAATACTTGTAAAATAACTTAACTATATTTTAAATTCATATCCGTTATCCAAATTCACCAATTAAAATTATAAGTCCTGAAAATTTGTTAATTTGAGGTCATAGTAGAAATTGGTTTTAAATTGTGAAGTTACATTGAGTTCATTGTAATTCTGATATCTTATTTTAGATATTGGTTTAAGTATTTCATAATTGTGTTAAATTGTGGGCAGTGTCTTGAAGTTATATTATAGTTAGTTTAATGCTGTTGTCTTTTTTTAAATATTGTTACTAGTATTTTAAAATAAGTATGTAGTAAGTATTTATTATATTTTATTTTTTATTCACAAAACATTTTACAATAATATACATTTAAATTTAAAGCCATAGAGACTGCAACAATTGCAAAATAATATTGAAAGCTGGTGGAGGTTCAACTAGTGGATTACATGCTTATCTAAAGAGTCAGCACCAAGTAAATCTATTAAAACAGGCGGAAACAGATTCTTCCACACTAATTTCGTCTTCTCATCAAGATGATAAATCATCAGAAGTGAATTCATCTCGCAAAACCCTAACATATTATTTCCAAAGGACTATTGACGACTCACTTTCTGCAGTGATTTTCAGAATGGTGGTAAAAAATCGTTTGCCATTCCAAATATTTTGAACCTCATTTGATTTAAGAAGACTTCTTAAAGCTAAAAACTATGCGGTGCCGAAATCTGCAAATTCTATAAAAAACTTTGTAATGGAGTATGATGTTAAAATTAGCATTGAAATTCGTGGAAATATTTCAGACCAGATAAAAATTGGTACTCCATTTAGTCTTACCTTAGATGAGTGAACTTCCATTAAAAATCGAAGATATGAACATTAATGTTCATACAGCCGGAAACAAATTTTGGAATCTAGGTTTCACTCGGGCACATGCAATAACTCCGAATAAAATATTTTCATTACTCAATTTAAATATTATTGTTATTCCTCATAATCACATAAGTTACATCCATTTTACCAATAAAAAATGTATACTGTATTTTATAAGGAATTATTAGCTAAAGCTGGGTTTCGAACCCAAACCGAACTCGAACCTTGAACCCGCTCCGGTTCAACATTTTTCTTAAATATTGTGGACCCAAACCCGAACCTAAACTCAAACAAAAATTTGGTTCAGATTCAATTTTTAATAGCTATTATTATCTATATAGATAATAAATAGAGATTGTGTAAAATTGTTATTCTCATAACTTTATAAAATTACAATATAAATAAGACATTCATAACTATTTATGTGAATGGTATTTGCAAAATCTTGTACAAGTTCTTTGTAATAAATAAATTATAAATTATGAATAACATAAACTATAACTATAATTTATCTATATAGAAATTATAAATTTTTCTAGGGCGTATGGTAATTAATTGTACCGTTGTGCGCGATTTATAAAAGAAACATTTATAGTAAGTATATAAATATAGTTTTATCAAAGATCAGTCTACATGTAGCAAGTGCTCTTTTGTTATGAAAGATAAGCATGCTGCAAATCTAGGTCGCCATATCAAACGAAGACATCCTGATGAACATCGAACTATTACTGAAAGGATGAATAGTCAACCATCTACATCTGAAACCATTAAAAACTTAAAACGGAAGATAAAAACTTAGTTTCCATTGAAAATTATTGTAATTTAATCAAAATTAATATGCCATCAAAATGTTTCATTGATGCCTGCGTTAAATTAGTTACAGTTAATGGACGACCGTTTACAATTTTCAATGATTCTGGGAAGCGCGATATTATAGTACCGATAATGAAGACACTCAAATTGACTGTAAATTCAGAAAACATCATAGATCTAGTAAACAATAAAGCAAATGAAGTAAAAAATATAATTAAAACCGAGATTGAAAGAAAATTAATATCCATAAAAATCGACTCAGCATCCCGGCTTGGTAGAAAAGTAATTGGAATAAATGCACAGCATATTAGCAATGGAAAAATTAATTTGAGAACATTGGCAATGTATGAAGTTAATGACCGGCAAATAGAAAATTACATTAAAAATGTAATAGTCGAAGTGATCGAATCTTATGGCATAAAATCAAATCAAATTTACTCAGCTACATCTGATAATGGTAGAAATATGATTAAAGGGACAAAACTCTTAAGAAATGAATTTGAAGTTTCTGACCTTTAAGAAGTGGAAGACAAGGAAGATGAATTGTTATGTGCGAACGAAGAAAGATTAGAACTCTTTTTTAGTTTATATTCTAATAACATTCACTTTAGGTGCATAGCTCATACTCTCCAATTGGCAGTTTATGACACAACATTTGCAGTTTATCATAATATTACTAAATGCAGAGATTGCTAAGGGCGCCTAATTAATGTAATTTAGAAATAGAAACGCACAAAAAGTCGCTGCAAAAGGCTTAAATTATCACTAAATTGTTTTAATTATTTAATAATAATATAAATTAACCTAAATTATTTTATATAAATAGAAGGTCAAATTATTGACCAGGGCCTAGAAAATTTGCATTGCGTTTACAGCTTATTTGCGTGACAGTTTGTAAATTTACGTAGTAGTCAAATCTTGATAATCAAACGTATTGAGCCACACTGATTTGACGTATTTGTATGAAAGGAACGGATAGATCAACACAAAAATATAATAAGAGTTAAACGGTTAAAGAGTTAAAAGAAACACCGAAAGTCACTTAGAATTAAACGAAACAATAAACACAATTTGTTATTCAATTGTTAGTTATCTTGAGAAAAGTTATTTGTGGTAAAATCGGATCCTTCAGTGAGGTACAGTATTCGCAGGTATATTGAAACCTCGGAATAAAATTGTATTAAAATTTGAGAAGAATTTGATAGGAGCTAGACGCAGATAATGATCTGAGTACTGTGGTTTCGTTAAACTTTGGGAAACCCTCGTCTTCTATCTTTCACCTAATTCAGAGCTGAGGAGCCATTTAGACCCAGCTTTTGATAAATTTAATTCTGAGGACGGTTTGACATTAACGATTATCTTTGAGAATGCCTTTGAGAATAGCTGTCGCGATCAGTTTTGGGTTGCTTAAAATCATATTTATATTTAACTTGGTTTTGCAAATGTACAGTGTGTTGAATAAATACAATTTTAAAACATATTCTTTATCTACTTTTCAATACAAATTACCTACACGCCGAAATTGTCAAAAATATCTTTTGGAGTCAGATATTTCAGTGTTAGGAAGTTGATAGCAGACCTGACATAATGATGATAAAGTTTCAAATGGAATTTGAATCTGAAACATTTACTCAATGATAAAATCAAAATCAGGGAATTATATTGGATTTGAAAAAAAATGAATGAGGGAAAGTAAAAGGTAAGTGAACAGAAAATCGGTAACCAATTAGAGATTGGGTTTAGATTTTGAAGGAAATTGATCAAGGACAAAATCCTTAATAAGAAGCAATATGAATAAAATAGTTTTGTTACAAAAAGCACGAAAGAGCACGAAAAACCACAAATAGTTCAAATATTTCACCTTTCGATTCGGTTCCGCTCTCTGATTCAGTTTTTCTTATAATCCTTTTCTTTTAATTTTTTCCTCTAACTCCTACTGTCAGTTTCTTCTTCCCTACCTAAGGCTATCGCCGATTATGTGAATTTTGATTGTCCTTATATACTCCCATAATCGGTGTAATTGCCCAATTTTTGACATAATTGGTTTTGACTTCTTTCGTTATCATTCCTTAATTAGCTATTTCTGTTGACCCTCTTCGTAATTCCCCTTCTTTTGTTTACCCTTGTTTATTAGGCTCTTTGGATAATTGCCCTCTGAATTCCTCGGTTGTTTACCCTTCCAAATTGTCGTGCTCGGGTTTTCTTCATCGCTCGGGTTCTCCATTAGCTCGGACTTCCCATTAGCTCGGGTTTCCCATTAGCCAATTAATTAATTAATGTTTTTCGTTTTTTCATATTTGTCTGTTTTACGACCCTTTCTAAATATTTTCTAACAATTTCTTGTCACACTGTCTTCTTCATCATCCCCTAATCTACCCCTCTCCCGTTTTCCAGCTTCAATTTTCGATAACTTTTCACTTTATTCCACTTCCTCAGGTTTGCGCATTTTTCCATTTCATGTCTGATTGTACCCTTTTATAGTTCTGTTTTTATCATATCTTTCTTTGCCATTGCTTCTCTTCTTGACCGCCATTCAATTTCGGTTTTCCTTTTAATCAGAACTATATAATTTAATAATTTACTTTTAAAACATCAATCATAATAATAATAATAATAATAATAATAATAATAATAATAATAATAATAATAATAATAATAATAATAATAGTAATTATAATAATACCCTTATGAGATGTTGAGTGTAACCAGTACCCTTGTGAGCAATACTCATAAGGGGACAAAATATCTTGTCGGATAAACTCAGATTATACCTTTTGTTTGATATACATAATATAAGGTTTTGAAAAAATTCAAAGGTTTTTAACCCTTTGAAGGTTATTGAACCTCCATAGACCTTCGATGGTCTCAAATACTCACCATTCAAATACCTTTCGAATGAGCTATTAAATAATAAAACCCATTGGCGGGAATTTAAATGTTAAAAATTTAGCATGACTCATTGCATAACTCACCGCGTGACTCATACGACCTTGAGAATGACCTTGAATGAGTCATAAAACGAGTCATATAACCTTGAATATGGAGCGGACGACTCTATACTCAATGCCAGAAAATAAATATATCGAATTTAAAGACTGGAGCAAAACTTTAAAACAGCAGTTTGTTGTCTACGCGGACTTTGAATCGATATTACCTCTAGATGACAAACACTTCCAAAAACATGAGCCGATTACATCTGAATTTGTGATTCTTCATCAAGGTTGTCCGATCCGAAATGAAACATTTGTTGGGAAAAACTTTATCATTCAGTTCATACAAGCATTGGATGATAAAGCTACAGACATAGTTTATCCGTGGTATAAAATTAATGGATCAAAGGAAATGATGGAACTCACTTGGGAACAGCAGGAAGAATTTACAAACCAAACTCATTGCTACCTTTGTAAAAAGATCATCAATATACCTGTTTGAGATCATGATCATTTTTCTGGTCAATATCTCGGAGCAGCATGTCAAGATTGTAATTTGGCTAGAAGAATCAATCCGTCTTTACCTGTTGTATTTCATAATCTTCGTGGATATGACATTCATCATATATTAAAATATGCAATTGGAAAATTCCCCGATTGAAATTTAATTGTTATTCCTAAATCAACAGAAAAATTTCTCACACTTACAGCGACATCGAAAGGCAGAAGAATTAGATTCATTGATTCTTTACAATTTTTAAATAGCAGCTTGACAAATTTATCAAAAAAACTTGCCACGTCTTCCACTGACCTCAGATGTTTTCGAATCACAGATGATGACTTGTAAAACTATTTTTCCTTATGATATGGCTACGTCAATGGATGTTTTACAGTCAATAACAGCATTACCACCGATTTGCGAAGGAGAAGATTATATACATGCAAATCAAATCTGGCGACAATACAACTGTGAAATATCTGAAGTTGGATGTTTTTCTATTAGCAGGTATTTTTGAGGCTTTCAGAGAAAAAACATTTGACAAAGATGGACTTGAGGCTCTGTCGTTTGTTTCCATATCTGGATTACGTTATTAAACAATCAGCTGAACCGATAGAACTTATTCAAGATCCAGAACTTTACCGTTTATTTGAAGCTGGTATTTGTGGTGGAATGATATTTATCAACAAACACCATGTTGAAGCTGATGAATCCACACAAAATATGAATCGCAAAAACTTCCTATTGGTGAATTTAGATGGTTAAAAGATCAGACTGAAATGGATAGTATTATTAAAAGATGTATGATTGGAGATGAGTTTGATGGAGATCGTGGATATGTTTTGGAGGTTGACATCGTCATTCCAGATAGTATACAGGATAAACTAGATGATTTACCTATAGTTCCTGAGCTTTGTTATCCGCCTGGAAGTAAAGTTGAAAAGTTGTTATTAACACACGAACCAAAGACCAATTATGTGATTAATAGTAGAGTTTTGACTGAATGGTTGAGTTACTACACAAAAGTCACAAAAGTTGATCGCGCTGTAGAATTCAAGCAAGTAGCTATTTTCAAAGGATATATTGATTACAATACTCAAATGAGAGCAGCTAGTACAGATTCATTTCAGCGAGATTATTATAAGTTAAAGAACAACAGTTTATACGGTAAAACTGTGGAAAACCTTAAGAAACTTATAAACTTGAGATTATGCAGCAAAAGCAAAAGATTGATAACTTATTGTAGTAATCCTATGTTTCGTCGTAGCATCAAGATTGCGGATGATCTCATTGCGGTTATACTTGATAAGGAAATGGTGTGTTTAGATAGACCAATGTATATTGGACAAACCGTACTTGATTTATCTAAACTTCGTATGTAGCAGTTTCAATATAAAGAACTACAGAGTTATAGAGAAAAGTTAAATTGTCAAATTAATATCGTAGCCGGTGACACAGATTTCTTCTTTTAAGAGTGTAAAAATGTTGATTTACGCTTATAACTGTATCCAAAAATGATTGCCGATGGGCTCCTCAGATAAAATTTGTTCGGTAATCGGGAAAGTCAAGGATGACAATAAAGGAAATCAATATAAAGAATGGGTGTTTCTTCGACCCAAGTGCTACTCACTTCAAGGCGATAAAACACTCTAAAAGCCAAAGGAATAAGACTTACAAATTCAAATCTTACACATGAAGCCTATAAAAAGTGTATACTGATGGTGGAACAGTGAGCATCCCACAAAAAAGAATTGGAAGTGTCAATCATCAGTTGTACACTTTCTTGACAGAAAAACGAGCTCTCCAATTTTTGGACGATAAAAGGTATTGGTTCAATTCTAATGAAAGCTATGCCTACGGTCACTATAAGATTTGTCAAATGCATATTGCAACTGCTGTCTAGAAATGAATGCAAATCGAAACAAGCACTTTAACAATTAAATTTATGTGAATAATAAATATATATTCTGAATTATTTGACTTAGTTAATTAAAATGTGTTCTATCATTTAATTATTCATTTGTCCAATTAATTTAGATAATTAGTTTCAAATAAGAAGTATTATTTTCGTGTTTATTTTATTTATTTATTTATTTTTTCCGAAAAAATTATTATCCGGTTTATTAAAATTAACTCAGCGTTATATTTTATAATAAATTAAATAATTACTATTTAAAGATTTGATCAAATTGAAATATTCTTGTTATAATTTTTGTTCTTGGTAGAATAAATTAAATGTAAATGTAAAAAAAATAAATAAAAATAATAATAATAATAATGATAATAATGATAATAATAATAATAATAATAATAATAATAATAATAATAATAATAATAAATTATTAATAAATATATATAATAATATTAATTATAATTTAAAATTTATTAAGATTTAAACCGAAGAAAATAAAAATATAATTAAATGGCATAAGTAATTAAAATAATTAATTAATAAATGTAATAAATTTAAAATTAACAAAAGTATTAATTAAAATCAAATAATAATAACAATATAATAAAAAGTAATAAATTAAATAGATGGTTCTTGTCTATAAGCCGGACTCGTGCATAAACCGGTTTCTCTAAATCACATATATTAAAAAAATTTTTTTTTATCTTAGATAAGCCGGACTCATGGATAAGCCGTAAAGTTTTTAAGTAATTCCGCGCATATTTATTGGACCTCAACGTGCGTAATGGCATCCCGTTGATCTTTTACAGCAAGATAGTCTACAAAACCGCATAATAGGAAATGGCCCTCATATGGTAGCAGACTGGTTTATATGCGACATTGCATAAATATATAAAAAAAAGTCACCCATTATTTATCCAATATTTTAATAAAATATCCAATAAATTATTAAAACATCCAATATTTTACTAAAAAATCCAATAAATTATTAAAATATCTAATAAATTATTAACCCATCCAAAGATTTATTAAACCATCCAAAGATTTATTAAACTATCCAAAGATTTATTAAAAAAATAAGATGCGTGCATAGTTTTGCATATTTAAAAGAAATGAAATTTTTGAATTTAATTGAAATTAACATTATGAGCTTGAAGATCTAAGTGTTAATAAATCTTTTAAATCAAAAATACGTGATAAATGGGAGAACTGGATGGTCAATGGATATCATTCGTTTACTAAGTCGGGACAAATTAAAAAGGCCTCATATTCAGAAGTATGTCGGTGGATCGACGAATGCTGGGATGAAATAACGGTGGATTGCATTAAAAATGGATTTAAGGCTGCGAATATCTGTGAATATTCAAATGAAGAGGCAATAAGGGTCACTTGTAGCGAAGAAGAATTTGAAGAAGAATCCGAGAGCGAAATTGAATCAGAAATTCCAGCATCTTATAATGATATTCTTGAGTTTTTCAATACTGAATCAGGAGAAGAATTTGATGGCTTTGATTAATCGAGAATTTAAATTAAAAGGAAAATTATTAGTGGGCAAATATTTTTTTAAAAATGCATAACCTTTTCATTTAATATATTTTGTGTATAAGCCGTACTTATGTATAAGCCGATACTGTTTTTATGAATG
The DNA here is from genome assembly GCA_959609185.1 of Schmidtea polychroa. Taxonomy (NCBI): domain Eukaryota; kingdom Metazoa; phylum Platyhelminthes; order Tricladida; family Dugesiidae; genus Schmidtea; species Schmidtea polychroa. Next base: position 51,938 of record CAUHTR010007872.1, read on the forward strand.
TCGGATTGATTTTTTTTAGATAAGCCGCGGCTTATAGACAAGAACTTAGGGTAATTAAATTAAATTAAAAAAAATGATTCGATTGGTCTATATTTCAGCTGGAGTCCTCATTATATACTACTGACTTGTATATATTTTATATATTGTGTTTATATGATCCAGAGGTTGCCGATTTAATAAAACTATATAGAATGTGTGAATATTTGATCTAGATAAAACCCTGAAAATTTACGTGAAAAATTTTGAAAATGACGTTAGGAAACTATTCTCTTAGAGTTAATTAGAAGATATATAATTCAATGAATGTCATATAAAATTAAATATGAGGCCCTTCACAACATGATCCTTGATTACCATACTTATTACTGAATCTAAATGTAAAAATAAAAACAAAGAACAAATTTCGAATAAATCCTATCAATATACAATTATTGTTACAAGGCTTAAGTCATGAACTGTTCATTGTGATAGTTCTACCAAAGATAACCGGTAGTTGGGAGAACTGTGTGAATTGGCCTCTGCGTTGGACAGGAGTTCATTCAAGTTGAACAGGACGTCATCTTCCATGTCCACAACGAAGGAGAGATCGATCAGATCGGATTGGGTTCTGTTATTGGTTCGGTCACTCAAAATTGGCCTGAGACTGCCGCTTAATGTGTTGTTTCTCATTTCGCAACGCGCCACGCAGATGTTTACATTTTGATTGTTGAGCCTAGATCGATCCAGGAGTGGCCACTATAATGTAATGTTAATTGTTTATGTACCATTTTTTAAATGTAATTACAAATTACATTACTTAACTTAATTCGAGTCACGGCCCCCACAACTCAACGAAATGATCTATATAGTAATTCTCTATAGTAATAATTTACTTTAGAGAATTGAAAAATATAAAAATCAAACAAAAATCGAAAATTTGATAATAAAATTAGAAGACTTATAAATTAAGAAACCCATCAAAAGCTCCATAATATAAAAACGACTGAATCGAAATTATCCTTTATTTGAGAAAATCCATCAAGAGTTTCGAAATTTAAAATTAACAGATCTGAAGTCCTTATTTTTCGAGAAAATCTATTGGTAGTTTCAAGGCATAGAATAACAAATTAGAAGTTTCAAAGGATAAAATAATAAAATTGAAGTTTTATTTATTTAGTAAGATCTGTCGAAATTTAGGAACATAGAAGTAATAGAATTCGAATTATCAATCCTACCCCAAATTTCAAGGTTCATACTTTTTTTATAAATAAAAGTTGTAAATTTATTTAATTGTTATTGTTATTTATTTAATTGTCGCTATTTTATGCAACATACATGCAAGCACCCCAGCTGTCCCGAGACAGTACTTTTAAAGGAGACTTGGCTGGGTACTACAAGATTTCTTCAACAAGTCAATTATTTAGGTATAAACTATCACATATAGAAATTAAGATATGTAACTATAATAACCACCATACTAAGATCTATCAATGGTGGTGGACCACTAGAAGTTACCTAAGAAGGAACGACATAAGAAGCGACAGGATCCGGGTACTCGACAACGGTTTCTTTCGGCTGATTGAGTTCCGTCACGGAAAAGGTGATGACCAATGATCACATTTGCCACTTTTGCCAATGGAAAATTTTGGATCCTTGATTGTAATTCAGCCTTAGTATAGACCTGATTTAGAGCGTGGGCCTTTTCCCGTATGAAGCTTCTCTGAGCCCGACTTTCATCTATGACCCCATCTCTACAATTCTCCAGGTATCGAATCTTTAGTTGAGCCTCTTTCATCTGTGCGGGCTTAAACCAAGTGCTCTCGAGGCGGTTGATTTTGGCATCAAGGAACACGATCTTTGTGTCTCGTAAACAGGTAGTTTCATTCTTATCTGCGCAGGGGAAGCAAGGTTTGATAGATGAATTAGTTGATATAATATGTTGTACTGAAACATCAAGCGAAAGATATGAAAAAACATAAGAGTCGATCCGGGAATCAGTGGCTGGAATAAACCAAGCCAACATGGTGGTGACAATGATGATAATACTCTAATAATAGCTCATAATAATACTCTTAGTAATAATGATGAAATTAGTAATAATAATAATAATAATAATAATAATAATAATAATAATAATAATAATAATAATAATAATAATAATAATAATAATAATAATAATAATAATAATAATAATAATAATAATAATAATAATAACACTTCTAGTCGTACTCCTATTAGTAGTTATAACTTATATAAAGAAAATCTTATTAAACCCATTTTGGTTAGTCCTGATAACAAACACTGGGATTATGATAAACTACTACTGAATATAGAATGGTGATTATCTAGCACTTGAGATCTGATCTTAATAATGGTGAGTCTCAATCATGAAAAATTTCTACTGCATCTATGCGCAAAAACAATTTGTAGGGCCCATCATTACCTAAATTATTTGTATCGAAACTACAAGTTTATGAGGATTTATGGATCTATACAGTGTCGGATGGTACTATTTTGGCGCCTGGAGCAAACTTCTTGAAAAGGCGCCTATATTGTTAAAGTCTAAATTTGATTTTTCGCCAATAAAGAGACAGTTTCAAAGCAATGTGAAAAATTTGAATTTTGTTCAATAAAAATTTAACATTATTGTAATAATATATATATATATAGAGGAAAAGCGCTCAAAAATGCAAATTTATCAAAATATAGATTATTATGTAGAAATACGTGTTATAATAACAGTCAGTATGATAGTTTTGTTGAGAATAATTATTCTTCAATTTGATCGAAAAGGCGCCTTTTTTTCAGTGTGATTCTGGCGCCTGGTGCGGTCGCTCCCTCGCTCCACCCATAGATCCGGCCCTGGATCTATAATTAGTCAGTAAAAATTGTCTTGAATAGAAAATTATACTGGCCAACTCTACTAATCCTAGTGGGCAGTTTCAACTATTGATGAGTTATTGGTCAATTAAATTCACTGCATGTTTTTATCATTATTTTTCTATTAAAGTTCTCAGAGTTTATAACTATAAAGAATGACATAAACAAGATAATATTTTAAATTAATAAAAAATACATTTTTAACAAATTATACAAAGCACATTAAAAAAGCAACTATGAATTTACCAAATCGTACGATAAAATTCCGGAAATAGATCAAATTAAATTTGGATGTGTAATAATTTTTTATATTGGTTACGTAAATATAAAAAGGTGTTATATATTATGTTATATATTATATATTATTATCGGCTTATATATTATTTTGTTAGTTTGTTCAACCAATCAGGGTTGGTCACGCCTACGCTTTTGATCAATTTGTTTCTTAATTTTTCAATTTAAATTAAAATCAATCTGATTGGTCGATTTTATTTTTTGTATTAATTGTTTGTTTTTCTATTTATTCCTTCTCTTTTTTCATTTCCCTGATTGATTGAACAACCATCTTTTATACCAGTACTACCCCTTGGACAAGATAATATTTTTTGCTATTTTGTGTTTTAATGCATTAAAATGTGTTCCTTGTGTAACTGCTTGCGCGTCTTAGTTTATTAATTTAATTTAATTTATTATTTTGGTTTTATGTAGTTTTGTATTGTTTTATCTTTTAATATATGCTGTGTGTACGCAGAAACGCTTATTTTTTAAAGAGTTTAATTAGAAAACCCCCAAAGAAAATAATACATTTTTAATTAAAAATTTTATAATTAATTTTTGCACCAACAAGAAGCTAAAAAAACAAATTTATTTTTATTTACGATAGACGTCATATTTTTAAAAACAATTGTTGATTAGTACTTTAAATGCATTTCATTTGTTTTCGTTCCACGATTTGGGTGAAGTCACTTATGAAAATCTATGTGTAATTTCTAAATCAGATTTGCAGGAATTTTGTGCATTCAGGATTGTAAAAAGAAAGAAGAAAAATAAAATGAAAATCAATAAATTAAGTCCGCTTCTAATAATAATAATAATAATAATAAAACAATAAAGTGATAATTTAAGCCTTTTGCTGCGAATAATGTATTTAATGAAAAAATTTCGACTATATGATAGTCCTTGTCAATTTCCTTGGCGATTGACAAGGACTATCTTATAATTTAAATTTTTTTCATTAGATACATTAGTCACAGCAAAAGGCTTAAATTATCATTTAATTGTGAACGAACTTCATGAACAAACCAAAATAATAAAAGTTTTTCACAATTATTTTATTCTAATTTCACACAACAATAATTTTACACTTCCGATTTTATTTGCAAAATCATAAATATCTTAACAAATATTCATAATTTCTTTTTTTAATTAGGGTTCTAAAAAATAAACAAACCCTCATATGGGAGGGAACAACCATGGAGGCTGGTAATTGCGATGGTTCTTAAAATTTATTGTGTTATACTTTTTAAAATCTTATGATAATGGCAGCAACATATAGGGAAAATAATCCGGTATTCAAGCACGACTTCCAAAGATGAACCCGCGAGCATTCTATGTGCCTTGCAGCAATTACAGTATTGTTTGAGATTCAAACTTTTCGGTATCGACTAGCATCTTCTTTGGGTACTTTGCAGCGAATGTATTCATTTTTTTCGGCCGTTTACTTCTAGATAGAACGCGTTGAAAGTGTTCTGCTACACTACTGTAAAATATCCATCAGACATTCACTTGGAAAGCAAAATTTCAAGTATTAAAGAGCTTCGATTTCCAACTAGGACATCTACACAGCACTATTAAGCCTTCGCAATACTTACAAAGGTAAATATTCTATAGCATCAATTTCTTTATTTGTCAAAATTTACCGTATGCTGACTTTGCTTGGGTGCATGAAAATCTGAATGATGTGCTATTGAATGTATGAATGAGAATATTGAAAACCTTCCATGTGGCTATACTATGAAGGTTAATATTGATATTCCTGAATGTCTGCAAAATTTTGTATATCCTTATTTATTTATATAGTAGTATTTATATGATTTGTGATTGGGTGTAGAGATCTGAAGAGCCCGAAAGAGTCACCGTTAAAAAATGTGGCGGGACAATCGGGGTGCGTGTTGTGTAGAAAAGGTATAAAGTAACAGTTAAATAAAATTACAAATTTTATTAAACAAAAAAATAAATAATACTTCAGAAAATCGTCAGGTGGCTATGATTAGACTGTTATTTGCAATAGATATGATATCAGGATTTGGCAGAGTAATTGACTGCGAAGATCCAACACAAATAGCGAATTTATCTATATAATAGAGGGGGAGGATTCGATAAAGAATTTTGAGCTTGAAATTTCTTCGATTAATTTTCGGATGAATTCGCTTAGTGTCAAAAATATACCTATCACACGACCTTTTTCTTTAACTTTGAAGTTCCTGATTTCTAAAATATTGTACTGATATATTAACTAGTAGAATTATATGGTATCTTTTTCTTTTGTAGTAATCTTGTGAATGGCTTTTTAATAGGTGCTTGGCAGGACTTCCGACTGTAAATATTCTGTTTTTCTTATCTTTGAATTGCTAATTCTTCTTATCGATTTTTTTGTATTTTGTTCAATATTTATAGAGCGATAATTTACTATGGTAAATTATCGCTATATAGTCTCTTTATTCCATTTCCGCGACATACGCTAGACGAAATAGACAGACATCACGTACCCTTACTTAGAAATAAAAAAGAATATGACTGTACATTACAGCATATATAAATAAAAACACCGAATTAAGACCACAATCGACAAAAGAGTCATATAGAGACTTGTTTAAGTTGTATAACAGCAGTTTATATAGTAAATCCACTGAGAATCTGAAAAGACATATAAATTTGAGGCTTTCCAATTCAGCTGAAAAGATAATTGTATACGGCTCAAAACCGACTTTCAGAAAATCCATCAGAATTAATGATGATCTGATTGCTGCTCATCTAAATAAGGGTTTGATATGTTTTGACAGACATAGTTACATCGGTCAATCAGTACTATATCTGTCTAAACTGCGGATGTATCATTTCCAATAAAACTAATTGTCGAAATAAAGGGATGAATCTAATTGTGAAATTAACATTGTTGTGGGCGACACAGACTACTTTTATTTTGAGATTAAGTTCTGTAACATTGATACTCTTTTGCTGGCAATGCTCAGAGAAAGCTTTATAGACTACCTCTAATTACGAACCTGTTCACCTTTCATATTAAAGGAGTTTTGATTCGGCTATAGGAAAATTTAAAAATGAAAGTAAGGGGCTAGGTTATAGTGAATGGATTTTCTTACACCAAAAGTGTTATAGTCTTTAAGGCAATAAACCAACACTAAGGGCTAAGAGAGTTAAATTACCAGGAAGAGAGATTGGGTACTAGTCATATTTAGATTGCTACAATCGATTTTAGAGACGCGTAACCATCCGCTTTTTTAAAAAATGCTAAAATCGATTGTCTATCAACGACGACAAGCGACATGGGGGAGGGGAAATACTTATTTCGCCTTTTGGGCATTATTTCAATATATTTTGTAAAAAACCAAAAAAGACTTTTAATGCGTTGATTTTTATTTGTTGATTATTGAAACATTTTTTTATTGCTTCAAAGTTTAAATACCTTTTTATTCGGTGATTATATTGATTTTTAAAGAATTTTTATAAAAATTTCAAAGTTAAAATATTTTTGTATTTTTGAAAATATGATTAACTTGTCATTCTTGCGGAAAATGTTGTATTATAATAATAGTAATAATAGTAATAATAATAATAATAATAATAATAATAATAATAATAATAATAATAATAATAATAATAATAATAATAATAATGGCTCCTGTCTTCAAATTTAAGATTAATTGATATTCCAGGGGTGTGGCTTCTATTAGCTTCTCTGTACGAGTGACCAAGTATTGGAGGCTATTGAGGATTTCATTGTTCTGGTTATGACTCACCAACTCATTTAATAAATCATTATAAAATTTTATTTGATACATTTTATGATAAAGTTTTGAAATGTTGGATAATTTATAACACATTTAGACAATCAAAATCGGAATAAATACAAGAGACATTTGCAATACATATACATGATTAATAAAGACATGTGCAATGTTAATACATAACTAACAATTGCATGGTTAATACAATTTGTTGATTAAGAGTATACCTGCGCGGTTATATACATTTTGAGTTAACCGTCCATAAAACGTTCAAAATGACCCTTGCAATAAATATTTGAGTACCCTAAATAAAAATTCCTTTGAAATGAGTCATTAACCACCGAAATACTGTGTTAGGACTATCAATAATCAATTTTGAGTTAGTAGTCCCCTACTTTTAAAGTCGATTTGACCTGCATAATTTTTATAAAAAATTTATAATCTTAAAAGTTTTTGAACTATCTCATATTTATTACCAATTTCACATCTACATGCGTACAGTTAGTTTATCTACTCCCAAAGTATGTATGTATATATAAAAATATATAGTATTTATTTGATCCAGTGGCGGCTTGTTTTTAAAGTTGATTTAATAAAACTGTATTATGTACGTGTATTTGACCTACTTATTTATTAATAAAACTATATAGATTATATGTGTGTATTTACAAAACTATATAGAATATGTATTTGACGAACTTAATTTTTGATTTGACCTACTTGATCCAGCGGTGGCCTGTTTTTAAAGTCGATTTGATCTACAAAAAACTCTGAAAAAAATTCTTGAAAATAGCTTAAAAATCGCGAAAAATAATAAAAACTAAAAAAATATAAGGAAAAATGATGAAAAATGAAAAAATGTATTTGAGCTACATAAAATAATTGGTGACTTACATAAAAATACTAGGAATTTAAAAAAAATTGTCTTACCCTTACGGGATCCATCTGTGGCCAATCCATCTACTTAAATATTTATACAAATTAGGTCATTTGTTTAAAAAATGAAAATATAATATTGTTTCAGTCGATCTTTTGTTGACAAATAATTTTAAAATTAATAATTTTGCATAATTTATTAAATTTGTATCAACCACATTCAAAGTTCCACCGATATAATGATAACACAACCCAATAAAGTGTATTAGTTCATTTATAATATGATGTAAAAATTATTCTTTTTTTGACACTTTCTCAAATTTGATGAGTTCAATGATTTCTTCCACTTTTTCAGCCAGCTCACTATTGGAAAATCCGTGAAAGAAATATAATACCAAACCTAAATCATATAAAAAAAATTATTATTTTTATAAGAGACTTTTTTATTTAAATTTATTTTGAAAAATTAATTTTTGCTTTACTAATTTCGAGATACTCTCATATCTCTTGTGGGCAAAATAGCTCAAGTCATTTTATAATGGACAAATCTAAATTATTTCATTTGTAACGCAAATCGCTTAGCCTCCAATACTTTGAAGAAACAAATTATTCAAATGTTTGGGTATTAATTTCAGTATGGAAAAACAAAAAAAATATTCAAGATGGCTCAGCAAGCGGAAATAAGCGCATTATGAAAAGCGAACAGTGAAAATGTACACATAAAAAATTTGATTTTTTTAATAAATTTATTAAATTTAACTATTAATTGATTGCTTTATTGGATGATAAAATAAAATTTATAACATTGTTCATATTTTAGAAATTTTATTTTACAATTTAATATGGTAATTAATAAAATAATAGTTAGATTTGTGTAGATCAGGCATGCTCAACTTGTATTGATCTGAGGGCCGGTTATTAATTTTGGGATGTTGTCAAGGGCCGGAACAAACTTAAGGAGAGTTACAGAAAACCTACATGACATTGTGGCTCATATTAATCACTATTTTTAGGACTGTAGTTAAACATAAGGGGTGGTATTTGGCCCACATCAAATACTTACTACAGATACACTGCTGCAGGACAGTTGGCAAGCAAATACAAAGCAGATGTGATTTTGATGGCCTGACTAATCACAGCAAGACTTTTAATGATAATATTCTTGTTGGTCAACGAAGGGCCAGTTTACTGGCTATTCATTCTAGCTGCCAAAGGGCCGGATAAAAACAGTTGGCGGGCCGTAAGTTGAGCATGCCTGGTGTAAATGAAAGTATTTGAGAAATATCAATCATACATAATAAATGGAAAACAATATGCTTTGATGAGAGTGATTGATATTTAATGAAAAATCAAGAATTCCATTTAAACAGAATTCACTTAACACCCTAATAATAAACTTAAAAATAAAATGAAATGAAACAAAATCAAGAAGTAATACATGAAGTCAACTCAAACACAACATAGATACATAACAGAAGTAAGCAAATTTGAATTAATGGCGATATTAAGATACGGATATCATCAAATAAAAAGAAATAAATACATTGTTTTTGTAAAGAAAAATTTTTAGAAACCAAGAAATAAAAATCCGTAAAATACAATACAATTAACTTTAAAAAACATTATTTTGTAGCAATTTTTTTTCGCAATATTGATCACAAAGCGAGTGCCTCTAACTCTTTGGCACCTTTGGCAAACGCCAATTTCACCCTAAGGAAGACCCAGCCCTGAGAATTGTGATGTTCTAANAATTTCAATTATCATTTCAATTTTAATATCTTAAAATAATTTAAGTTTCAATCAAAATTCTACAAATTTTAATCATGAACTAATTTAATTTAGTATTTTAATTTTAACTCCTCACATCCCCCTTTTTTAAAATGTTTGATCTTCTCAACATTTCTGACTACCATCTTCCCATTTTGATCTTTAAGTAAGTAGCTCCGTTCATGTATTTTCTTTATCACTTTGTACGGCCCTTCCCACCATGCATCGTCTTTATTTCGAATTTCTTGTTTGATCAAGACCACATCTTCCATTTCAAAATCTCTCACTGTTTTGCTTATTTTTGGTTTTAGTGTTTTATCCTCTATTCTCTTTTCCATATCTTCTCTATTTATTTCTTTATTCGAGTACCATTTCATTCTGTCGATTTTCCTCCCAAATATAATCTCTGCTGGGCTTACTCCAATTGTTTTTTGAACTGTTGCATTTAACGTATATTCTATTTCTGGCACTATATCAGCCCAGTTTTTCCTTCCTCCTTCATTCAATGACGCGTTAATATACTCTCTGATTGTTCTGAATTGTCTTTCAATAATACCATTTGTGTTATGGTGATATGGGCTTGAGAAAATTAATTCAATGCCAGCTGCCTTTGCTAGTTCTTTTATACTTCTTGCTTCAAAGTTCTTCCCACAATCTACATGAAGTTCTTTTGGAGCTCCAAACTTTAATATCCATTTATTTAATAACGTCTCACTAATTGTTTTTTCGTCTTGCTTGTTTATGGCCGTTAATGAGATGTATTTACTATAGTGGTCAATGATTCCTCAAATATATTTCTTTTTGTTGAACGTTTCTTTCAATGGCCCACATATATCCATATATATCTTCTCGAATGGTTCTGTACTCTTTATTGTTTGAGTTTCCTCCTTTGTCTTGGTTGTTATCGTTTTCATTTTCTGACATCTTTCGCAGTTCTCAATTACCTTTTTTACTTCCGTTGCTAAATTTTCCATGTCGCAGTTATTCTGGATATATTTTGTTACTTTCTGTGCACCTGCATGGCACAGCAATACGTGTACTTCTTTTATCATCCTCTGTCTATTATCTGACGGTATCCATATTTTACCTTTCTTAGTTAGTACCGTGTTGTTTTCCATTATGAACTTACAATCTTTATTTTCTAACTTATTCTTTATTTCTTGGACCTCCATATTGTCATTTTGCCACTTGTTATATCCGCCTTCTGCTGTTACTGTTAATATTCTGGTTTTAATTTTGCCGGTTTTTGCGTCTTCGTGTTCCATCATACACTGTACACATGTTCCGCATGTTTTCCTGGATAGCATATCCGCGTTTGTATGGCTTGTTCCTTTCCTGTATTCCATTTTAATATCCAGGCTGCTTAAATAGTTGATCCATGTCTGGAATTGAGCAGTTATTGGTTTCTTCGTTGTTACCATAAACGTAATAGCTTTATGGTCCGTTCTCAGTACGAATCTCTTACCATATAAGTAATGGTTGAAATGTTTTACAAAAATAGTATATTGCCAATAATTCTTTTCTGGTAATGCAGTATCCTTTTTCGTGACTGCTCATCGCATGTGAACCATATGCAATGACATGTTCATGTCCTTTTTCATCCTTTTGTGAAAGAACTGCTCCAATAGTATCGAAGCTCGCGTCTGTGTCTAATATAAATTCTTTTCTGAAATCTGGAAATACCAATACTGGGGCGGTTATCAATGCTTCTTTCATTTCCCCGAAAGCCTTTTCACACATCTCTGTCCATCTTATTTTCTCATTGTTTTTTCCGCATATGCTTTCTAGTGCTCTTGCCTTCTTTGCATAGTCTTTTATGAACCGTCGATAATAGTTACAGATACCCAGAAAGCTCCTCAGATTCTTCACACATTTTGGTTTTTGAAATGATTGTATTGCTTCTATCTTAGTATTATCTGTTTGTATTCCGTCTTTATTTATTATGTGTCCCAGAAACTTCACTTCTTTTCTAAATATTTAACATTTTTCGGGGTTCAATCTTAGTCCTGCTGTTGCGATCTTCCCTAGGACTTTTCCAAATATGTTATAGTGGTCTTCTTCTGTCTTTGTGAATATTAGGATGTCGTCTAAATATACCATCACTCCATCTTTCCACAAATCTTTCAATACTTTCGTCATTAATTCTTGAAATGTTCCTGGTGCCGCTGCAATACCGAACGGCATCCTGTTAAAACAGAACTGTCCTTCTTTTGTTGAGAATGCTGTTTTCTCTTGAGATTCTTTATCTAACTTCACTTGGTAATAAGCATTTCCCAAGTCGATTGAGCTAAAATATCTGGATCCGTGTAGGATGTCTAAAATTTCATCTACATTTGGCATTGGAAATGCTTGTCTTTCTGTTATCTTGTTTAATTGTCTGAAGTCTAGACAAAGCCTGATGTCTTTTTTCTCTTTCTTCCATACACAAACTAAAGGTGTGTTCCACGGTGAATTACACTTCCTAATTATTCCGTTGTTTTCTAGATTTTTTATTGCTTCCTCAATCTTGTCTTCCAAATTTATTGGCTGACGTCTCGGTTTAATCATTATTGGCTCTCCTTTCGTGATGATCTTATGTTTTATCAGATTGGTACACCCAATGTCCCATTTATCTGCCATAAAAACATTCTTGTTTGCCTGAAATATTTCTAGCAGTCTCTTATTTCCGGTAACATTTAAGACGTCGATGGCATGACGTAGTCTTTCTTCATCTGTTATAATCCGCCCAAATCTAGCTTCTATTTCGCAAATGAAATCACTACGTTTTTCATGTTCTTCTAGTATACATTTCAATTCTATACCAAATAACCTTTGTAGTTCTACTCCTCCAATAATTTCTGGTATTAAATTCTTTACTATAATGAATGTTACATTTCTTTCAATACTGCCCATTTTAACATTGATATTTATTTTACCCATCGTTTCTAATCTACTGTTGTTTGCACATCTTAGCGATTCCCTTGTTTCTAATATTTCGATATTTTCTAATCGATCAATTACAGATTTAGCCATCACATTAATTCGCGCTCCTGTATCCAATAAACAATCTACTTTCCGCCCTTGGATATCCAGTGTTGTACTCGGTCTACCTTGCATTATATTATATGTTATTACTGGACTTTTTTGTTCTTCTACTGACAAAATATTCTGCTCTCTAGTATCTTCTACAATTTCATTAATACACACGTCTCCATTTTTCTTGAGGAATTTGTAAATTTTCTCTATAGTTCTTTCCTCGTGTTTTACTAATTCATTTACTTTACACTCCTCTTTAAATTTTTCTGCATTTCCTTATCATTCGACTTTTTAATTTCTACACTACTATTATTATTAATATCACGTTCAAAAACACTACAATCTTTATCAATCATACAATCATCATACATACTTAAATTACACATACCGTTAGCATTCATTCTTTGGTTGAAATCAATATTACTTAGTAAATTGCTCCGATCAATGTCCCGTTTGACGGAGCGTGCTCGTTTGGGTCATTCTCCCTGTTATACTCGTCTGGCTGGCTTGACTGTTTTGTATTCATCATCTCATCATCAGACTCGATAGCTGCAATATCTTTTCTGTTATATTGTTGGTTTCCCCATTGTCTTTGATGTACGTTCTTTGATTGATACGTATCTCCCCTTTGTTGATAGGTATTTCTTTGAATTCTTCCTCCTGACATCTTCCTTTGGTTTCGATCTCTACCTTGATTTCGTCTTTCCATATTTGTGTAGCACTCTCTTTCTTTGTGTCCTCGTGCATTGCATCTATGACATTTGATTGTTGGGCATTCTCTTCGTATGTGACCTTCAACACCACATGCATAACATTGAAATCTTCTTTTATATTACATTCTCTGCTACTGTGTCCCGGTTTTTGACACGTCCAGCATTCTATCACTTTAACTCTTGTCTCTGGTTTCCATTCGTTGATTTCTCTCTTCGTGGCTCCAACTTGTACTACATCTCTATAAGTTCTTCCCCCAGATGTGGGTCGTATTGATCTCACCGTGTTTACTTGTTCAATAACCTTGTTAACTTTTTCTATCTTCTTTATAGTTTCTTTAATTTGTTCCGCCGTTTTGAGATCTTTCATTTCGATTTCTTTCCTGACTTCTTTATCTCTTACACAATGTGTCAATAAACATTTCTGAATTTCTTCCTCATTCCAAGTGTGTGAGGCCAATTTTTTAGTCATTTTGATATTTTCTCTATAAATATTTCCGCTGATTCGTTACCTTGCTCGTAGTTCAAGGCTTCTCTTAAGTCATTCATCAATGACGTTGGTCGATGAAAAGCTGCTCTTAATTTCTGTTCAACGGTTTTACCTTCTGCGGTTTCATATTCTTCAATCAAAGTCCTGTCCAGAAGTGTAATAACTAGTACCATTTGGGTCTTCACTGGTGTCTTCGTTATTTCAAAGAACCTCTGACATTCTTTGATAAATAATTCGAGGTCATCTCCTCTGTGGAATTTTTCTGGAAGTAATCTTCCAATAAGCAGATCCGTTGGAATGGTCGCCATGTTAGAAGCTATAACATTTAATTCTTCGGTCATCAAAATAAATTACTAAGACTATTAAATCCAAAATTATATTTCATTAAATCTGATTATATAAACAAATATTCTTGGGACATTTTCTAAATTTTAATTTCAACCAAATATCAACATACCATCGCATTCATACTTGAATTTCAATTATCATTTCAATTTTAATATCTTAAAATAATTTAAGTTTCAATCAAAATTCTACAAATTTTAATCATGAACTAATTTAATTTAGTATTTTAATTTTAACTCCTCACAATACTATTTATACATTATACTATTTATACTTTATACTATCTATTATACATGTACAATTTATAAACTATAGTAATTACATGTAATTACAATATACACTTTAGTTTTGATGACAGATGAAAATGATTGCAATGTGATTGCAACTAAAAATCATCATTTATTATAGTAAAAAAGAGTGCTTTGGTATTTAAAATTCAATAATTGTACTTAAAATTATTTATTGAACTTTTCAAGTCCAGAATGGGGCACCGAAATTCAAAGTGGTCTGAATCGCTCATAATACTTTAAAATTTAATTGTTATTAATTTATTTTCATTTTAGATATGTTATTATTCCATTACTGTAAGTTCTAGCAATCCAGCTGTAATCAAGCACTGGTTGCTATTCGATTTTCCATTACTACATTTATTATTGAAATTTCAAAAATAAAACTTCTACAATACATTAGAAGAGTAAAATGTCTGTGAAGATATTTTCTAAAATTCTTCAAATATCTTTGAAGAATTTAAGATCATATTTCAATGTGGTTTTCAATTAATTGATATGGTAAGAAAAATTTGAAAAATAAGAAATGAAATATCAATAGAGAATCTTACCGTACAATACGATCAAGCAAATTGCTTGCCCCATCATCACAATGCAAAGCAGCCGATCAATATAGAAATCCATCAAATAAATCCAATAATATCCACTCTGTATCGAATTTTTTATATTACAATAATGTTCCATTTAACATTACAAAATATAACATTTTATGATAAAAGATTTAGAATAGAAAAGTATTTCTCAATATATCAATAGTTTCTCCCAACATATTGTGAATTTCACTAGAAATTAGATTTCCCGATATTTATAATATTCATAATCTGGTATTGAAAAATACTGATTCGAAAAGGACTATAAAGTCAAAAAAGGTATAATAAGAAAGCGGCAAATTTAACAGCATATACAGTTAAATTTTTTAAGAAATAGGTAAGACAGAGCTGAAACATTCATGGGGGATTTAGAAATAAAATTGAATTTTAAGTAAAACTTTAAATAACTCTATAATTGTTTGTTTTATTCTTGGTTTTATTGCATTTTCAAGGTGTCATTTATAACATATAATAAGAACTTCTTTTGATTTTCATATTGATTTCTTTTCATTTTCAAATGACATTATCTATTAAAAATTGAATCAGTAACGATATCGATGTTTTTTTGATATTCACGATTTTTTTCGGTACAGCACTTTTCAAATGATTTTGATTATTACCTATTGATTTTAGAAAAATATGGGAAAAATAAATTTATTTTGTATATTATTGGTTAATTTTAATTTTAAATACTATTGAGTTTTAAATTGCTTGATTTGAATTTTAGAAGTTTTAAATGTCCCTGAAATTTAAGTTAATTGAACATTGATGGATGGATTTTAATTTTTGATAAAGAGTTTACGCGGTCAATCTTTGTAATGTATTTTTGAACGCGTCTTGTAGTATTTAGCCTTTTGTCTCGTGTAAGAGTGGTGCTGATTTTAGTACTTTTTCCTAGTGTTCGTGATAATTACTGGTTTTGTTTTTGACATGTTCATTGAAGTGTGCAGAAAAATTCGTGAATATCAAAAAGACATCGATATCTTTACTGATTTATAGTCAATTTTTTAATAAATATAATTCAATAAATTTAATTTAATAAATACAATTTCACAATAATAAACATTTTGTTTATAGTCAAAAATGACCAAAGACCCTATGAAAGTTAAATTTGTGGAAAATGTGGAGTGAAAAAATACATGTAAAACACATGTAATCCATTGGGATATTAATGCATTTTGTGAGCATTCCAAAGATGTAGAAGTTGATTAGGAAACCCAGAAATGATGTTAAGTGATAACGAGAATAGTTTAATATAGAAATATTTAATAATTAACCATGTCAACCAGCTTTTATTATATCATTTTAAGTTTAAAAATAGTATGCTAATAATTATCAAGATAAACATTCAATATAGTTGAACAGGAATTGGCAACATAGAATAATTAATTTTGTAAATAGTTATTATGTTAAATAAAAAGTAGGTTATTTAAGAAAATTTTAAAAAAATTGAATTATTGAAAGTGATAAAATAAATATATAAAAATGATCTATCTGCTTCTCTTTAAAATAAATTAAATGAATAGCTTATAGAAATTAAATTGCTATTAAAACGTGTTCAGTGATTGAAGCAGTTAAAAACTCAATTTCAGAAAATTGAAGATATTCTTTAAGCATATATTTCAGAATATGAAAATAATTATCTTTATTAGAGAACATTAAAATGACTGGGAGACTTGTACGCTTCACGGTCGATATCTGAATTTGAGATAAGCCTATTTCAAATCCATATTTTGAAGAACACAGTGCCGAAAGTTTATGTTGAATGAAGATTAATGAAATTGTAAATGAAAATTCATTAAAGGTGTACAAAGTTTATATGATTTTATTGAAAAAACCAAAAAAATTGAATTAACCGGGTAATTTATAAACAGAAGATAAATGATCCTGAAGTAAATTCATAAATAAATAATTAATAAATAATAAATTATTAATAGAAAATATTTAAAAACAATCAGGAGTCATGTTCAATTAATTGTAAATCTTTAACGAAATCACAAATTATAATGTAAATATTAACATTTTAATATTATTTCAATTTGTTATATGCCATATTTTAAATGTATCACGATATTTTAAAATATTAAAATTTTACATGCCATGCTTAAATATTGGACATTTTTAATTTTAAAGGAATAATATTAATAATAGTAATAATAATAATAATAATAATAATAATAATAATAATAATAATAATAATAATAATAATAATAATAATAATAATAAAATGATTATTGCAACAATTATTACTTTGATAATTGTGGAAAAGCTAAAACAACATAATAGTAAAATCAATATCAAGGAAGTCAACCGATACGATTTAACCAAATTCTTTTCTATATTTTGATGCCATTGTCTTAAATGATCAATAATTGTTTCAATACTTGCGACCAATAAAAATCCCTATAATAATATATATTTATATATCTTTTTTAATGAAACTTCTTAATAGTTTACTTGTGAGGCTAACAAAAAGCACAAGTTTGCCAAATAATAAGCCACAGCTAATGCTTTGTTAGTAGCGAATTTTGTAAAAACATGTGCGGCTACAGTAAATGGAAATGACCAGCTCCTAGAAACATGGCATCTCAAATATAAATCACTGTAAGCTGATGCTAAAAACGCAACATTAAGCAATGTCGGTATTGTAACAAAAGCTCCAAACACAAATGGTACAATTAACCATGACCTGAATGAATTAACAATATAAATTTAACTAGAGTAATAATTGCTTATGAGGGATAATTTATTCATCTTTAAAAAATATTTTTGATCGCCAGACATTATTATTAACACTAATAATAATAATAATAATAATAATAATAATAATAATAATAATAATAATAATAATATTAATAATAATAATAATAATAATAATAATAATAATAATAATAATAATAATAAAAATAATAATAAAATTACAAAACTCTTCTTAAGAGGAGATTAAGAGAATATACCTAGTGTGGAGGATATGCAGAATGCAGTATAAGCTAGCTACTTCCACACATTTCCTAGTGATGAATATGCTTCTCATCAACTGTGTTTCCGTCGGTGAGGACTCCTGGTGCAAGTACAATGTGTCTTTAGCCAAAAGAGAGATATAATCACCACAAAGTTATTCCACTAGTAGTTTTTCTAGTAATTATTGTCTTCTGCGAATTATCCAGGAATTGTGTATTACCCCAATAAGTCATAAGTAATTTGTTTGAAAGCCAAGTTTTATGTAGCCAAGTTTTGCATAACATTAACAGGTTTCAAGGAAAATTGTGCGTTTTGATACATACTTCAGAAAAAAATATCTACTTTCTCAAAAATTTGATAAAAAATTCCTACGAACTGTAAACACAAATACAAGATAGCCTAGTGTATACATGTGCAAAATTTTGTATCGATTACTCACACTGTTTGTCTCTTTTAATTCAGCAAGAAGGTGAAAATTTCTATAGAAAACGACGACGCGGCTTCAATCTCCCCCAAATTGTTTATATGAAATAAATCAATAATTAAATTTCAGACATATAAAGAGTATAGATAATATGACACTTACAAATGAGTTTTTCTTTTCCCACATCCGATCCATTGCCCCATAATTGGATAGACACCGTTCCATAAATTTAAACTAATTGATAAATGTGTAAAGGTTGACAAAAAACCCTAAAGCACTGATAAATTTAATGTGAAACGGGTTCAATACTACCCATATCAAAGGCTCAAATGCATATTGATCCCAAGAAGTACTAATTACAGGTACATGATTGGGAAATCTGGTAAAAAAGTATTGGAAAAAGTTTGTGCTTTTATTTGTCTTATTTGAATACCAAGCTGACACATAAATTAATACTGCTAAATATAATATGACTCCTAATGGAATCAATCCATAAAGAATCTGAAAAGTGACTAAATTAAAAACATTGTTTTCAAAATAATTAAAGATTTATATTAAAAGGTTAAGCTCTAAAATTATGTGACAATATTTTCTCAGTAATTAAAACATTATCAAATGAAATAAAAGTACATACATGTTATGATTTATACACATATTTCTCTTTATATTGCAAAATATTGCAAACCTATATATTCATCCAAATAAAAGTTGTTCGCCAGTTTTGTTTAGCTTTTTGCTCAAATTAATTCAAATACGAGAATATAGATAATAATTAATAGAAAATTAAATTTAGTTTTCCACAATTCAAAAATGTATTTCTTATAGAAGAAATCGCCAACAACGGAATTGTATGTAAATGAAAATATGTTAATAGGTTATTATTTATATATATTTATTAAAAGAGAGTTTGAAGACTATAACTCAGTAATATATCGATGTTGTTGATACTCACAAATTCGTGAGTATTAAAAAACATCGATATATTACTGATTTATAGTCTTCAAACTCTCTTTATAATAAATTCAATGGAAAAAATAATCAGTGGTGAAATTAGAAAATAATTTCTTATAATATATATACTAAACTTTTTAAATCCTTTATAAGTTGAATTTATGTGGCCTGCATATCTTGCGAGGGCTAATTAACTCATTTGAAGTCATTCGGAAGAGCTGAAATTTTCCGAATAGACTCATTGTCCGTGTGAAATAATGCTTATAAAGGATTTATACTAAAAACTGTGTTTTTATGTGTTGAATTTCTTATTCATGAACGAATTAAATTTGAAAAATATCTTATTTAAATATTTATAAGTTAATAATTTCTAAATTATTGTTTTTCTAAAATTAAATTTACAATCTCGCAAAAATAACATTAGTTTTACATGCGGATATATTGTTCTTTAAAAATTGTCTTACACAAATAATACGCTTTGTTTGTATATTATAATCATATCTTTATATCCTGTAACGATATTTAAGCATTTAACATTTGTAATGATGTTATGAAAAATATTCGCACTTTGAAATATTTAATGTTGATTAAAAAAAGTATTTAAAAGAGAGCACTTTTTAACCTAAGATTTATAAAATATATTGAAATAAAACAACTTGAATTGAAATTCATCATAATTCTGAAATCTTTTTTTTCGACATTTTCGATAAGTCATTGCAACTATATAAGTGATTCTAGAATAGTTGAAGTCGAATTATTTAATTAAGGTTGATTGGGAAGGCTATATATATATATATATATATATATATATATATATATATATATATATATATATATATATATATATATATATATATATATGTATATATATATATATATATATATATATATATATATATATATATATATATATATATATATATATATATATATATATATATATATATCCCGTACTTCAATCTATGAATAAGGAAATATTGATTTCATTAAGGAGAAATGTAAATAAGCTTGCACTTAACAATAAAACTTCACCGTTATAAGTACTTCATAATTTAAGTAATTAATTACTTGATGTGTGTATGAATATATAGACCTTTGATGAGTCAAGTCTCATGCTTCATAATTATGATTATATAAAAGTCTCTAATATCCTTGATTATTATTAAAAATAAAGATACTAAGAAAAACGAAGAAAGATTCATTAATCCAAACATAAATCAAATAAATCACTATTTTTCATCGAGCAACAATGCAATAACATAGGGCTTTCACAAAAAGAAATATTACAATGAGTATATCTTTTCTATAAAGTAATTGCTATATTGATCTCTTCTCTAGTGTTGATTGTTTATTATTAATGGATTTTCAACATTATCAATTCGAAACTAAATGGTTCCTAAATTATTATTTAACATAATGTAACATAATGTAGTAAATTGTGTCTTTTTATGTTAGTTTGGTCGTGTCTGTGTGCGCGATTTTTGTGCTCGACTTTTGATATCATGTTTTAGTTCTTCGCGTATGTGTGCGCATTCTTGTTCTTTGCCTCAACATTGACATTAATTATTGGATTTTGAATTGTGAATTCATTTTTTTATTACTATTCGTTTTCTGAATTTTTGAGATTAATTGATTTTTTTGAAAAATATAATGGTTTCTCTTGGATTGATTTTTAATATTTGCATTAAATTTAATGGAAACAAATAAATATTTATGCGTGAATTAAATTCAAATTCTAGCGATGCATTAGACAAAATTAGATACAAAAACTTAGCAGATGCATCAGTCCTAGACACTGCAAAGGATTTAATGATTAAATTATTCCCGATAAAGATGCATGAACTTTAACTATTGTCGATACTGGTATTGTAATAACCAAAGTTGATTTGATTAACAATTTGGGAATTAAAACATTTATGAAAGCACTTCAGGCTGTTGAAAATATTGTAGTTAGACGGTCTCATCGTAATCTATGTAAATCTTATATGCAAAAATGGAACGTCGCTTTCCATTCACGAAAATTGGGATCCTGTGATTCAACAGAACATGATTTTATTATGATGATGTTAGTTAATACTTCCAATTGCTCTCAGAATTCAGAAAATGTGCCCATTCATACACAAACCGATATTGAAAATTCTTTAAACACTAGCCTAAATGGGCGATCATAAACGAATAATGATCAACTAGAACACAATTATGGCCAATCAAATATCACGTATAACAGCACATTAGTTGGAACATCTCAGTCTACTCTAACTCATTCCAAGAGTCAATCAAAATTTATGCAATCAGCAAATACTTCTTTTTATCAATGAGGCTCTATAAATTAATCTCAAACGAGCAAAGCAAATTCGATGCCATGTTATTATTATCAAGATCAACTGTATTCGGCTCCTAATATGGTTAGTGTTAGTTATCATAAATCAACCCCTTCATCCATTCCCCATTCACAATCACCACAATTTCATATGGGAAATACACAGTCAAATTTAGTTCAGCAAAGTAATTCTATTTCAGAAGTAATTAAGCCAAGTAGTGTAGAATCTTGCAGTGGAATACATGAAGATGACTATTCGCAAAAATCTCTCCAAATGAGCCAAGATGTTGAAATGGTTCCGTATTTTCAAAGATTTCCATATGCTTATAATTCGCAAAATAATATAATAAATCCTAACAATAATATGAACCCGAATAGATTTGTTATCCAACCAGTATATAAATCAAATATGGATCCAAGAAATAATACAATAACATTATTTGAAGGTTATTTCATTTATTTTGAAGACAAAAGAGCTGTTATTATTTTATATATACAAAAAACCATGTGATTTTATTGGTAAAAACTAATTTACTTTAAATATTTTGTTGGAATTTTAAAAAGTAATTGTTATAAAAATTTTGTTTATTTAAGTTACTTTACTTAAAAATACTTTGGTGAATTTTAAAAGATTGTGTTTAATAATTGTGTTTAAATAAAAGATTTGAATTTGAAGTCGTTTGTTTTTTTGCTACTAAAGAGTCAATGAAGAACCTTACCACCACAAATATAATCAACAGAAACATAACATTTTAAAAATACTTTGATAAATTATAAATTAGATTAAAAAAATTAATTTTTAAATAACATTGGAATAAAAAATGTCATGCCAAGTCGAATAATTACGCAATAATACTTACATAATGATATAGAAAAATGGGACGGGCATTTATTTGCATATATAATAAACCGCTTATAAGGGAATCGAATATAATCTTTTATTTATTCCTTGAAAATACATTATATCCGATTCCCATTGTATCATGAAATTGTAAAATGTCATAAGATACCTTTCCGAAAATTTTGGCACCACCAATTACTATTAGAAATAAAAGCAGCCATGTTAATAAATGTGGTATCACAATCAAGCCAATATTTTGAAACCAATCAGGAAACGTTTCAAATGCTGCAATTTGAGTTGTTCTCATTAACATAAAATTCCTGAAGAGGAAACAAAATAATGAGTGGATAAAAATCATTAAATAATAATCTAAAAATTTTAATTACTTTAATTTAGGGATTAACCGTAAACCGGTAAATTGGCAAAAAACATTCGGTAAATTCGGTAAATAAAAAATCCTTGCTAGGAATTTTTATGTGTAAAATATCGTATTTATAAATACCTAAAAGTAAGAGTTACGAGTCCTTTCACGATTTACAAAAAGTTATAATTTTTATAAATAAATTACATATTACATATTTTCTAAGTTAATTTGTTTGTATTTTGTGCGAGTTTTGAAAGCTAAGGTAGGTTTTTATTCTACTATTATGCTATTACATTTGATATTAACGTGCCACTTACCAAATCGAGTACTCTATGTTCTGCAATATTTGACAGGCCCTAATTTGGTTTTTCCAAATCAGGAAAACTACGATATTTGTCATATGACCAATAAAGCAACAATAATCAAAAGTATTATGAATATACTTTGGATTATTATTGTTGATAGTCAGATTCAGTTAAATCATACTGATTTGGATACCAGTTTATGGTCAGATAATAAAAATATTGACACTTCAACAGTTACCTATGAAGCAGAAATTATACGATCTGATAAAACAAAAAACAGAATGCCAGGAAAGATCAGTTCCACAACAAAAAAATGGCAATATATTGTGAAAAAAGAATTGAAGTACTTCCGCCGATAGAAAATACGATGAAAGTATATTCACATTGTATATGATTATTTGATGACAATTCGTCCAACAAGTGTTGATTCAGAAAGGGTATTCTCGGGCTCTGGGTTATTTTTTACAAAAATAAAAACAAAATTAGAGAATAGAGAAAATTTCCCGGCAATTTTATTTTCATTTACTGGTCAATCGGTAAATGAAAAAATCGATAAATTTACAATCCCTACTTTAATTAATTTAGATTAACATTTCGTGTCCGGCCTTTTCAGTTACTAGATATTTATAGAAAAAAACCAAAATATATTTTAAAATATTGTTAATGTCTCGCACAGTTAAATCATGTTTAAAATAAGAATACAGACTTATTTATACTTCAGATAATATTTAAAAATATCAGAATATGGAATCAAATTGTTATGAAATAAATATAAATCATCGTTAAATTATAATATTTTATAATTTGGAATAGTTTAATAATTTACGAAATTTGTTTTCTAAATAATTAAATGCTAGTTTATTACCAAAGAACTATCAATAAATAAAGTAAAATATCAGAAATATTGAACTTAAATTTAGAGATATTAAAATGTTAAAATTAAAAAATAAATTTATTTTAATTTTAATTTTAATTAAATTTTAATTCTAAATTAATTTAATTTGAATTTAATTTATTTTAATTTAATCCAATAAAATCACTTTAAAATATAAAATTTTATTTACCTTTTAAGATTAAATTTATATAAAGATTGAAATATACACTTGATAAAGACTGTGCTGAAATATTGTGTACCTAATATATTGATTTAATCTATAGTTATATAAATATATACTTTTTATTTTTATATATGCATGTAGTATATACGATTAGGGTTACAAATAAACGAAACTATTTCAAATTTACTTCATTTCGTTTCAGATAAAAGTAAACCAATCTTAATAAAATCACTATTTTAAAAATGTTCTATTCATATCCAGCTTTAACGAATATTATTTTCCAAATTGGAGTTCGTAACTGCAATTCAAAGGACATTATTATAAAATAAATGCATCATTTACAAAGACATTAGTTTGAGATCTGAAGTTTATTTTAATAAAATATGTAGCAGGGAAAAAAGTTTGATCAGTCTGAAAGAGTCATTGTCATGATGTATGTTTCTCTTTTAGTATGCCTTTTATACAAGTTTTCTGAAAATTGATAAATCACAAAAAGCAAATGCGACAAAATTAAAGAACTTTTTAATTAGGATGTTTATAGGGAACATAGAGCCTAAACTATTACAAAATAACATAAAAAATATATAGTCGACAATATAGTGACCAAGTTGTATTTTAACAAGCGGTTACAGCTTAATATATACATAATTTTTAACTGAAAAACTCACTCATAAAACTTTTCTTCTGCTGTTGGATTTTTATATATGACGTCGACTCCACTGAAAATAATAATAATAATAATAATAATAATAATAATAATAATAATAATAATAATAATAATAATAATAATAATAATAATAATAATAATAATAATAATAATAATAACAATAATAATAATATAAATTTGTATAGAAAACAATTTATGTAAAATATGTTCTTAATTTCCAAATTTTTATTCTTATTATTATTTAAAGATCCTAATAAAGGACAAGGATGTCATAAACAAAGTATTCGTTATTACTTATTGTTAATTATGGATGTGGCGGATACATTAATTGAGAAGATTTACTTTATGTATTTAATCCATTTATTGGACATTTAATGTAATTTATTGAATCTATTTAAGATCCACGCCGATATATCTAATATATAAAAATGAAAGTTTGTTTGTTTGTTACCCATAGAATTCCCCACCGTTGGACCTAGGGTGCTGAAATGGACATTTTTTAATTAAATTTTAATTTATTTTTTAATTAAATTTTAATTTATTTTTTAAATTATTTTTTTTAATGAATGAATTGAAATAAATTTCTTTATTTTGAATCTGTTTACTATTTTTTAAATCGTGCAACAATGGGTACTCCAGCTAGTTTTGAATAAATGAAAAGGATCAATTTGACATGATGCAATAATCATTACTTAGAAATTATCGAGGCAAAGGAACATTCGAATTATGAATTAAATATTTCTTTGGTCTGCATAAATTGTATAAAATTATAATGCCAAATTCGCAAATAACGCACATTTAAATTATAACAAGAAAAAAACAATTCATTATATATGTTCATTTTTGCATTCAAAATATTAAAAATACTTTATAATATAGATATTGCAGGCGAATATACTGAAATATGTATAAGTAATGAAATATATTGTTGTTTAGAAAAGAAATTGTAGTATGATAAACAATATATATAGATTAAAATAATTTTTACGGATGTCTAACAATAAAATAAAATAAACATTACAAGCTTTGTGATACCCAGTGCAAATCCCAATAGTAGACTAGTTTCGAGCTTTTGGCTGTCATCAGTACTATGCAGGAGACGCGAAGATTTCTCTTCGCGCCAGGTAAGTATACAATATTGCTGATTCAACTCTATTGCATACTTTACCTGCTACACTGGAAATCACATCACTTGCAAATTCGCTAAATCACAGAAACAATTATCTGCAAACTTGTAAACATGGCGTATGAAAAATCATATTCGCCTCTGGAGACACCGTCATACACAGAAACTGTTTACAAGTGCATCCGTAAACCTTATATATAAGGTATTTCATTACTACGTCACATAATTTTGAATTTCGAAGCGTTATAAAATTTCTGATTTTGAAGAAAACTAATATCAAAGAAATTATTGCAAAACCACAAGTTGTTTACAAATTTAGTGCTCTTGTAAAGCAACCAATTACAACAGTTTTGGTTTTGAAAAAGTCTGGCAGGCCTGTGGAAGTTTGACATAAGAAAGAAATGCTGGCTACCGTCGCATTGTAGCAAAAGACATGGTACAACGCCTAAATATCTCTTAAAGTATTTTGCATAACTGAACAAAATGGACATAAGGAAACTGTGTTCATGATTTGTTCCATTATTTCTTACAGGTGACATGCAACAAATGTGATTTGATTGTTGTTAGAAAATTTGTAAATCTTTGAAAACTTGATGATGCATTTCGGAAACATATAATCACAGAATGTGAGACATGTCTAAGCTTATAAATAACTGAAACTAAACGTGAATTTATCAAATGAAAGATGTCAGAGGAGAAACCATCACCGAAAATGAGAACTGGTACATCTCACAAGAAATGTCTGATGTTCACAATCTTTAGGGACATGAAAAGCTTTCTCAAACGGGATTTCGCTGCCTCAGCGACTATTGTACAATTGGTAAAGGAAGCAAGAAGAAATCGGAAGAAAAAGAGGAAATAATGATGGTTCCCCTGTCCAGACAACAACAATTGACTCATGTGGATTATCAGTACTTCACCCACCATATAATCCCAACATCCCCCTTAGTGAGTATCATTTCTTCCAACAACTAAAAAAGGATTTGCGAGGAAAATTCTTGAATTGTGCCAGTGATTTAAAGCACTGTGTCACGGATTTGCTCACTTCATACCCCAAACCTTTCTATGAAAAGGACATTTTGAACTTGGTGTCATAACAGGAGAAAATGAGTGGAAGTTGGCTAAAAGTTTGAATAAAATCAGTTACTTATTTTTTGTCGAGTCTAAGTACTAATTGGGCGCACCACTTACCAGACATCAATAAAATAATCGACCAGGAAACTTTTGTATAATTAAAACTAATTAAAAATAATTTCTAAATTTGTTTTATTTATTTTCAATTTCGTAAATGACCAATAAAATTCGAAACAGATAACATTAATTAGCATAACTCCGTAATTTGTTTAATTTGTTTATTTTAAATAAATCAATGAAATGTAAAATAGAAAAAACCCACTCTAAGCAATCACCTCCCGCCCAAGCATCTTGGCAAGAACTCCAAGGATATGTACCTCCGACACAAACTTTACCATCACAGTTGAAGAGGGCAAAGAATATATAAGTCAAGCAGTGTGTAATTAAACCACTTGTATAAATAACATGGATAAAATTTCTCAGGATAACAGCCAATAGTGAAAACTAAAAAATTAAAACTTAAACGAAACATAATAAAAAATCAATATACACAATTTTAAAAGTTTCAAAACAAATAATGTATAAAAGAATAATACATTATATAAAAAGATTGATCTTTCGTAAAACATTCAAAAATAGTATAAACCAGCGTTTCCCAAAGTGGGTTCCGTGGACTGATAGCAGGGGTTCCGCTAACTTTTTGTAAATAAATAATTTATAAAAAAAAAGATTTATAAATAAAGATTAATAAATAATTCTCGATTTTATTCGATCCAATTTAAAATTCTTTTTCAACGGGAAACCACAGTTTATTTAATTATATTGTTTTAAAATACGCATTATCGTATTAAAATAATCGTATGAGTATTTTTTTATTATCGATAAATCTTGTGATTAGTTAACCCAAATTTTTGTGATGATGGAATGTTGGTTAAAACAAGGGACTTTAAAAAATAAAAACACTTCAATAAATGCACCTACTGCTGACAACAATACTGCTGAAGATATTTCTGAAGTACCGAAGCCTAGCACTTCTACAAAAAGTGATCATTCTCAATTAAAAAGACCAACAAATAGAGTCAATCTTGTGAATAAAAAACCGAAAATATGACATCAGTTATTTGTCGTATGGATTTACAGGTATAGGAAATACAGACACACATAAAGCTCAGTGTGTTATTTGCAATAAAATATTGTCGAACGCTTCTCTTGTCCCAACTAAACTTAAAAGAAATCTGCTAACGAATCATTTCGACCACAAAGATAAACCATTAGATTTTTTTAAACGAAAACTTGAGTAATTGGAAAAAACAAAGTTATCCATGCTGAAAATTGTAAAAACAAACAATGAAAAACCAAATGAAGCTTCATACAAAGTAAGCTACCGTATAGCCCTCGCTGGTAAACCACACGCCATAGCAGAACCACTTATTAACCCCTGTGTGAAATATATTAAATTGTGTATGTTTGAAGATGAAAAATCGGTAGAAAAGATTGATATGGTGCCATTATCAAACAATACAGTTGCCCAAAGTATTCAAGATCTTGCGGGTGATATTGAAAAAGACCTTATTTCTCGTCTATACTATAAACCCATAAAAAACCATCTGGAAGTAGATTCGGTTTAAATAAAAAATTGGTTTAGTAAAATATGAAACAAACAACCATTTTTCTTTTAATGTATTAGATTTTATTAAAAAGAGTTTGAAGACTATAAATCAGTTTTATAGATTAATAGTCTTCATACTCTTTTTAATAAATTCATTGGAAAAAATANCCAGTTTTTTTAATAATTGTTATGTAAACAAAATTGCACTCAAAATATTTTAATATATAATCTAATATATTAAAAAAAGTGTTTCAACAGGCACAATATAACACAATACAGTAAAATTGCATGTAAACGTAGAAATAGTCCATAGAATAAAATCTTTTAAAAATTGTATTATTTGAGAAAAAGCTACTGATTAAAATTAAGAGTTCAATGACAAAGACACTGCTAAATAAAAATTTTTAAAAATATGAGTTTTCGAGAAAATAAAGAGAAACAAGCTGGAAGCGATGAAGACTAATTTCATTTTAAATGGTTATTATGAATATCAACATGTTCATTTAGCTTTATAACTTACAAATTTCGAGAGAAAAACTTAAAAAGTCAAAAAAAACATAAAAACATTAATTAATAAATATTTGCCATTTTTGCTTTAAATAGATAAGTAAAATAAAAATATGTGATTAATGGTAGGTTAAGCAAGCGAAGTGTTTTATTTCTGACGCATTTTTATTCTACACTTCCATTATGTTCGCGTTTTTTTAGCAATCACAAATAATTTTTTTGGTGGGTTACTGGTGGTAAAATATTTATTCTTTAGTTCTGTTACCAGCGTAATGTTGGTTACTTAGGGGTGTCATTTTAAATTTTAAATACGTTAGGGGTAATCATAGGCATTCACTCGACTCTTTCCTAAGCACCTCCATGACTATTGTACTTTAAACCATTTGTGTACCCATGGCGACGACCATGTTGGTACTGTACACAAAGGCGAAAAAACAATGAGCAGGTGAGCTCTATTACTAAAACTACTACCCATTGTATTTTCTTTTACAAAATAAATTAACTAAATAACATTACCGAAAATTAACTTCAATTTAAAATAGCATTCAATTTAAAATAGCTTTATCTAAATAACAAAATAAATTAACTAAATAACATTAACTAAAATTAACTCCAAAATAACATTAGACCTAACAAAATTATATTACATAAAACAAAATCAAATTTACCTCACCGCGATGGCATGGAATCGAAAATTGAGAGCATATGTTCATTGCCAGTAAATGAATTGTTGTGTAACCAGTTGAGCGTGAGAGTTTTTTAAATGAAATTTCACTCAGTATTTATACTGATTGAATTATACACCTCCGCATTCTCTGCTGTTATATCCAATTAGAATGCGAGGCAATTCTGATTAATTTTTGCATGCATGCATGCATGTGTGTAATTGCTTATTTTTTAATTTAATTAATCAAAATTCTAATTTTTATTAATTTTTAAGATTTATTTTTATAAATTCTATAATTTAAATAATTTTTGCTAATTTTAATTTAGTTTTACAAGTTTTATAATTTAAATAAGTTATAGATTAATTTATAGATTATAGATTAATTTATAGATTAATTATAGATTAATTTAAATAAGTTATAAGTTACTTTAGTTTCATTAATTTAAACAATTTGGTTTTATAAGTTTTATAATTTAAATAATTTTGTTGGTTTTATTTTTAGTTTTCATTAAACAATAAATTTTATGGTTTATCTAATTTTACTACTTTTATTCTACTTTTTATTATTTTACCAGTTTACTAGATGATTTATTTTAAATTTTAAATTTATTTATTTAGAAATTTTTCATATTATTCATTAATTTATTACCCATTACTTTATTTATTATTATTTTATTTCTTAGTTGTTAGCTATTCCGAATGCGATGTTTCTCCTAATTGTGTTAGTGATTGCGACCTTTATTTTCGTTCCTTTATTTTATCACCCGGGTCATATTTATCATCAATGTGTTATGTACTTTAATTTGTATTGTTTGGTGTTTTAATTTAACTTGGTGCGATTTTTATGTTATGTATTTTTGATTCATTAAAACAAGCTCTCGATTCTCGGTTCTAGCCCAACAGTAACCCAAAATACAACCTTGTTTTACCGCTTGATACCCGTTGAGTAATCAACGTTGATACTGTATCAAGTGGTTGAGTACTCGCAAAAAGTGAGCGCGACAACGGCATTATAATTGCCGGATACTCTATGGGTCCACTGGACTACCGTTAGAAGGCATATGTCCGATTTACTCAGGTCCCTTACTGATATTGTTTTCCCAAACACCCTTATACAAATTTTCAGTCATCTCACGATCATAATTCATAGTAAACATAGGCTAATTTATTCAAAATTATTTAAACAGTATGCTTATCACATCTAAGAAGCTTGCGTCGCTTTTGATTTATCTTGTTCTTGTTCCGCCAACTTGGCCCTCTTCAGTTTTTCGCGGATATTTCGTCCTAACCGCTTGCGTTTCGGTTTGTTTGACGAAGCCAGTGGGTATATCTCAGCCAGTTCTACGGCCAGTGGCCGGATTTGCATTATTGTTGCTTCGTGTATTACTTGTTGGTTCTGCTTGGTCTCCAGCGCGCGTATTTGCAATTTTAGCGCACGGATTTCCGTTTGGTCCTGTGCAGCTTGGGTCTGGAGTTGGAGAATTTGCGATGTCTTCTTTTTCATTTCTTCCGGGCTAAACCAAGTGCCTTGGAATTCCCGGCACCGCCCTCTGAGTTTCTCGATTCTGACTCGGGGTCCTTCTGCCTGTTGCTGGGCCTGTTCGCGGTCCTTTCGTAAGTTTTCGAATAGTTTAAACACTAAAAACAAAATAAGAAATAATTGTTCATGCCCATATACCTGAGGAGGGAAAAAATTCATTTAAATTCCTATCAAAGTTCATATTTAAATATGTATGTAAGGTCACCTGAACTCAAAGAGGTACCGCAAATAGAATAAAATTCAACTATTCGATATTATAATAATTTATTCAACTAGTCCAAAAAGTAATAAAGGAATGACAAAGGATAACAAAATTAATAAAGAATAACAAAAGACTAGGCATAATCAAGAAAAAATCAATTAAGGTAAGCATCAATGAAAATCGTTATCACAATCGAAAATTGACGTTAGTCTATAAGGGATTCTTCCGAGGCCTCCCTCGCTTCTGTGGGGGCGCGTCTTCGCTCTCGATCTCCTCCAGTGGGATCCCCTTTTCTTCTGGCTGAAGCTGGGCCTCGATCCGTCTCAGTCGGAGTTGGACGGCCTCCACTTCCATCACCGCTCTGTCGCGGGCCTCCTCCATTGTTCTGGGGTTCCGTTTTAACCCATGCGGGGGAATTCGGGTCGGGATCACTCCGTATGAATGGGCCGTAGTTATCCAGATCCAGACCTCGGTTCAAAGCTCGGTTCCAGTCATGGATCTTGAACCAAATATATCTGGTTTGAAGTCGAGTGAGTAGCTGCCGGTCGGCTTCTTCATCCATATGATCGTTTGATCGAGACATTTCTTTCTGGATAAACATGATTAAAATCTATAACAAACTTATTTTGTCTTTAAATTCCTAAATTCCTATTTAGATTTGTCTTCGTTCGTCTAGGTCATCGGATAAAAGGTAAGTCGGATTGTAATCTAGATCCTAATCAAATTTCCGCGAACTTTGTATTGTAATTTACTTTGCAAATTAAAAAGAACATTTTATAGTATATCAAATGGATATTCAAATCGCAAATCAAATCTTAAAGAAATTTCAAACTGAATTATGAATTAAAACCATAACCAAAATCTAACTTCAACTATATTATAAAATTAAAAATTATTTCTTAAAAGTGCGTTGTTTTACTGTTCTAATTTGTCAATCATTATTGGCGAATTCATTTAAATTAATATGACAGTTAATTTTTAATTTGAGTGATTAACTTCTTCATGATTCTATTATCGCCATAAGGAAAGGCTCTGTCGGCGAAGAGATTTGTTCATTTAAACCCCGTTTTTCAACATCCCCTCGTCGACAAGGTTATTCTTAAAGGCCTACTCAGCTTGTAACCATTTTACTTTTCATTTTTCAGATTTTTGATTTAGATAGCTTATCTTCGATTTATGTATTGTTATTCCCATATTCATAAGCCACTGATGTCTGAGAGAAACGGGTTTCTTAACTTCCAATCTTCAAGGAAATACAATCCCTACTACAATTACATCTGGCGAGAGACCTAGGTTCAATAATCAGTAGGTATTTTGCGTAAGTTTATGCCTGCTATCCGGTTGCCCATGTCATCAAGTAGTGGATATTATAGCGAGGGTTTTGTGAGGAAAAATAAAAGTGTTGATGATTCTTTTCTTTTATGTGAATAATTTATTTCCATTTTCATAGAGTAAGTTAAAATTAAGTTTTGATTCAGCATACACTCATGTCTCTATGCACGCCCGTATGTGCTTTCCCCTAGATGTTGGTATAGCTATATATGTGATTATATAAAATTAGTTAATAATATCATTCTGGTTTCGACGGGGGGTGTTACTAAAAATAGTTTTTAGTAATTTTGGTAGTTTTCATTGGATTAAAATATACTAATTTTAAATTTGACAATAAGGGGAATCCTAAAATCGATAATTTGTTTTATAATTCTCGTATAATATTTTAGTACTACCGGAATGGAATCATGGTAATAATAATAATAATGCTAATAGAAATAATAATAATGAAGGGGGTAATACTAACGGTAATGAGGCTATTGCTATTATTAATAATAATAATAATAATAATAATAATAATAATAATAATAAATTTGATAATGATAATAATATTAACAAATGTAAGTTTGTATTTTTTTCAGGTTACCAAAAAAGAGGGGGGGATCGTTCATGTGAATTCTCATTTTAGGTTTTAAATCTATAAGTCTATAATTTATATTTATGACATTGAATCTATAGTTTGTATCTTATTAACTATTACCAATTTACCATTAATAAGTTTATAGTTGACCCACATATAATTAGTTGATAATTTATATTTTAGACTTATAATTTGTATTTTATGAATTTGTTGGGGTTCAACAAGAGAGGCACAAAATGAGGTGAAAATCGATAAAAACACCAAATCCAAAATAAAATTTAAAGTACAAAATATTAATTAAAAACCCAAATTTTAAAAAATGAATATTTTCTGGGGGAAACTGGTATGGGCGGATGCTAAATAATGAGACGAGTTCAGCTATAATAAAATAAAATCAATGGGAGGTCCCTAAAAGGAATAAATTACAAAAAACAAACATTAATTAAAAATTAATTAACTAATGTAAAACCCGAGCTTATGGGAAACCCGAGCTAATGGAGAACCCGAGCTAATGAGAAACCCGAGACAATGGGAAACCCGAGCGAATTGAGAAATCCAATTTTGGGAAGGCAATTAATTTAGCCGGATAAAATAAAAGTGACAAGAGCCGTCAAAGAAAATGAGCCAATTCCCTTAAATTTAATTAGACCTCCAAGAGGAAGCCCGGGGGGAAGTAATACCAAAACTAATTGGCAAAAAATAAAGTCAATTACCAAGTGGGTATAAAAGCAACTGGCAAGAAAAAAAACTGCCAGTTGGTCGAAGAAAAGAAATCGAAGTTTAACGAGAGCGAAAAAGGAAATATTAAAGTTGAGATTTGTTGGCAAATTGAAAAGTGTAGACAAAACCTGATTGTATCAAGTGTGAGTAAACTAATAAAAAGTGTAAAAGTGTAACTGCATCAGTGTTAATAAAGATTTTGTGTTGGGTCTGTTTAATTCGATGCTCGCGTCTGTCTGCGCTTTTAACTTTCCTTGTGTATTTTGGTTGTGTGCGCACACAGACGCGTAAAATTGTGCATGGTAAGTATGTTTTTTTTCGAGAATGGTTTTCGAGTTTAATTTTTTTTGTGTGTATTTTTTAGTGGAAATCGAGTTGTTGAGTTTTTTATCGATTTGTTGTTTTGAACGTGAATGTGGTAAAGAGTTGGAAAAGATGGCTGCAGTTAATTATGATTCAAACAATATG
Source organism: Schmidtea polychroa (assembly GCA_959609185.1). Classification (NCBI taxonomy): domain Eukaryota; kingdom Metazoa; phylum Platyhelminthes; order Tricladida; family Dugesiidae; genus Schmidtea; species Schmidtea polychroa. The sequence continues at coordinate 86,618 of CAUHTR010007872.1, forward strand.
ATATCAAATTTATGTGGTGGATTGCTTTCCGTGGATATTCGATGCAATTATTGTGATGTAGTAGCTACACAAAGACAGGTTCCAGATAAAATGATTGAGAAGAGTTCAGCTACAAGATTGTTTAATATTACTGAAAGTACTGGAGGTGTTATGACTGGTATGATCCCTGATTATCGATCTCAAGTATGTTGTGCACAAATGGAAGCAGCTCGATTTAGATATAAACATGGATATGAAATGCCTTGCGACATAATAAGTCGTTCTATTGCGGATATTAAGCAGATTTCTACCCAATCAACAGAGATGCGACCATTAGGTTGTTCAATGATGGCATTGCAGCAAAAGACCAGGCGATTTATGAGAAAACCAAATCTGAGATGAAGAAAGTAGACGGACATTTCGAGGTAAAAGTGCCATGGAAAGAGTCACCAACAGCTTTGCCCAATAGTGAAAAAATGGCAAAAAGTCGACTGCGAAGTTTGGACAAGAGGCTTGAAAAGGAAGACTTACGAACTGAGTATCAGGATATTTTGAATGGTTACCTGAAAAAAGATTATATAAGTATTGTAAAAGAGAAAATGATGCCTGGAGATTCGGAATGGATATTACCACACTTTCCCGTGGTTAGAAGAGATAAGGACACCACGAAAGTGCGTATTGTGTTTGATGCAGCAGCCAGGTGTAATGGGGTGGGACTTAATGATATGGTGGAAGTTGGCCCAAAATTACAAAATGAAGTTTTTGATATTTTAATACGTTTTCGTCGATTTTCCGTAACTGTTGTTTGTGATATAGCAGAAATGTATCTGCAAATAAGAATGGCTCTTGAAGACAGGAAATATCATCGGTTTTTATGGTCAACTGGGGAGAAAATTATTAAGTATTAGTTTAATCGGTTAGTGTTTGCATCTCCATTCCTTGCCCAGCTAGTCGCGCAAGAGAATGCAAAGAAATTTGAAAAGGACTACCCAAAAGTGACAGAATCTATTTGCAAGTCTACGTATATGGACGACACTATGGACTCTGTTGATTCTGAAGAAGAAGGAATGAGGCTGAAAGAGGGGCTAGAAACAGTTTGGGGCAATGCCGGAATGCGGCCTAGAAAATGGCTGTCCAACTCGGAAAGAATTATGGCGACAATCCCAATTGAAGAACGAGCTAAAACACTGAATATTGAAAAGGAAACGACAATGGCCGTCAAGACCCTAGGTTTGAAATGGTACTCGGAAGACGATGAATTTAGTTTTCAAGTAGATCTGCCGAATGAAGAATGTTTATCGAAAAGAAAGGTATTGAGCATAGTGGCAAGAATCTTTGATCCATTGGGACTGTTAGGCCCATTCATAATCATAGGGAAAAAGATTATTCAGAAGTTGTGGTTGTCAGGGCTTGATTGGGACGAAAAGCTACCTCCAAAGTTGAATAAAGAAATACACAAGTGGGTAGAGGACACAAATAATCTCGGAGATCTGCGAATTGCGAGATGTTTAAGGACTCAAATGAAAAATGAATGGCAATTACATGTCTTCTCCGATGCGTCAAGCACCGCATATGGGTCAGCTATATATCTACGGGAAGAAACTATGGTGGGACCTAAAAGTGTGTTAATTGCGTCAAGGGCAAAGGTAGCTCCAGTGCAAATTATAAGTATACCAAGGTTGGAATTAATGGCAGCGTGTACTGGAGTTAAATTAGCAAGACGGGTTTCAGAAGTGCTAGGGAAACCGATGAGTGAGATATGGTTCTGGTCCGATAGTAAAGACGTAATACATTGGGTTCGAAATTATTCGAGACTATTCAAGCCATTCGTAGCTAATCGAATTGGGTTCATTCAAGAAATGACCAAACCTGGGCAATGGCATTATGTTCCAACAAGTGAAAATCCATCGGATTTGATCACAAGAGGATTATCGGCATCGGATTTGATAAACAGCACCATGTGGTGGGAGGGACCGAAATTTCTACTAGAACCAATGGGAAATTGGCCAGCGACGGAGTTAAACCAATCCAGTGTAACAAAGGAGTTGCGAAAGGGAATAACAATGATGGCATGTGTAGAGGGGCAAAGACGAATAGGGAACACGGACTGTTTCAAAGTAGAAACCTTTTCCTCATGGCAGAGATTGATCAGGGTGCGGGCCTGGGTGGAGCGATTTATTTTGAACACGAGAACGACACAGTCCCAAAGAAGCACAGGGCAACTGACAACTGAGGAGCTTAAAAGAATGGAACTCAATGTAATTAAAGGAGAGCAGGCGAAGTTTTTCTCTGAGGACCTGGCACGACTTATCAAGAATGAAAGGGTAGATATCAGAAGCCGTTTGTTAAAGTTGACACCAGTTTTAGATGAGATGACTGTGGTACGAAGTAATAGCCGCATAATTCATGCAAAGAATTTACCATGGGAGACAAAATATCCAATAATTCTATCTGACAAGAGTTGGGTCACAAGACTAATCATCAAAGATTGCAATGAAAGTTTGAGCCATTATGTAGGAACTCAACATGTCTTAAGTGTGCTGAACGAAAAATATTGGATTTTGAAGGCCAAAGTAATGATCAAACAATGTGAGACAGATTGCGAAATGTGCAGAAAAAGAAAATGAGTCAAAAGGAATGAGTCAAATAATGGCACCGTTACCGGCGTTCAGGGTTTCAGAACCTTTTAGAGCCTTTGTTCACTCGGCAGTAGATTTTGCAGGACCGTTTGAAACTAAAGTAGGCAGAGGAAAGGTGAGAAATAAAAGGTACATTTGCCTATTCGTATGTTTAAAGTCACGGGCGGTGCATATTGAAATGGCATATGGGTTGGACACAGACTCATTTATTCGAGCGTTTATGAGGTTTGCAGCGAGGCGGGGGATGCCAAAATTGATGATTTCAGACAATGGCACAAATTTTATAGGCGCCACTTCTACAGTAAAGAATTTTTGTAATCGACAACTATAAAACTCAAAGAGAGTTGTCGAAGCATCAATGCAGTTGGATCTTCAATCCTCCATCAGCACCGCATTTTGGGGGAGTTTTTGAGTCCATGATTAATCGGCAAAGCGAGCAATGAATGCAATACTGACAAGTGCAGATGTGACCGACGAGGAATTGGGAAATGTTTTGACAAGGGCTGAAATGTTGATAAATTCTCGGCCCTTAGTGGTAATTTATAATTTATATTTTATACATAAGTTATATTTTGAAATTACAGTTAAACCAAAATTATGGTTTATAATTTATGATTTATATTTGTCGAATAAGTTATATTTGATATTTTGAAATTATAATTGATAATTAAAATTATATTTTGTAATTTATTATTTACATTTTATAAATAGGTTACATTCGAAATTACAGTTTATAACCAAAATTATACTTTATAATTTACAATTTATATTTTATAAATAAGTTATATTTTGAAATTACAGTTTATAACCAAAATTGTAGTTTATAATATATGATTTATATTTGTCGAATAAGTTATATTTGATATTTTGAAATTATAGTTGATAACTAAAATTATACTTTGTAATTTATAATTTATATTTTATAAATAAGTTATATTTCATAAATTGCGAACTTATAATTTATATTTTCACAGAAAGTGCTAAAATATAATGTATAATTTATGAGTGTTATAAATTCATAATTTATAATTTGTAGGTAATATGAACTTATAGTTTATGGTTTCATAGGTAATTTTAAGATACTGGTTGTAATAAGATTGCAGTTTATTCATGAAAATATTAAGAATTTACACTTTAGGGTCTTTAATTTTTTTATATTCCCAATTGGTAAGTAAGTTCCAGCGACACGTATGTCGAACTATGTTATCACATTACTTAAATCAAAAATGTTCTTTGAGTTACTTAATTATGAGAAAGGTCATTCATGAAGCTAACTTCGACAGCCGTATCGGTAGAATTCACTTCTATGAAACTTAACCGTCTAAATTGAGTGTAGCTTGTAAAATTGTGGTTATATTAGGTCTGAGATCTACTTCGATTATTGTCCTAATGTAATGTATTATAGTGATTTTTAATGTCGATTTTGATTGTGTTATTACATTGAAAGTCGGGAAGAGTGCTTGCTTACGCGGCCCCACTGTACCCACTACGACAAGCCTTACTGTTGTGTTAAGTCAGCATTTTTACTGCTGACTTGTAATAGATAGGTAGAGTCAGACGGAGGCGTCTTATCGACTCAACTCCATGGCAAAACCATGAAGTGGTGCGACCTCCGAATGACCTGAACAAAAAAAAATTTATAATAGGGATAATGCGTGTCTACATGTAAAACAACTAAATTTGATTTTAGATAAGGTTGAATGTATGACTGAACAGAGAGGCAGATAAATCAATGTGTCTCTGAACACTCTTACATTCACCGAAAAAATAAAAAAATATAAAAAAGACATAAATGTTGGTATAAAATATAATGCAATGTTATACATACAACCATAAACTTACTGTTAAAATTCGGAATTTCTTCAAAAAGACAAAACAAATTTGGGATAAAGAGTGTTTTTGTGACTGAAATGCGTTGGTAAATATACCTATTTTTGTGTGCAATTACACGTGTATGTATTGATGCATTAAAACAAACTCGAATTCTTTTTATTCTAGAATTTTCTATTTTTGATGATTTTAATGGAAATTTTAGTGCCATTATTTTTATTTTTAAATTTTTATTCTTTAATTATTTTTTGTTAAATTCACCTCCATGATGGATTTGGCGCAATTCCAGAACATTCCATATTAAATTAAAGTTAACTTTTATTTTAATAATGATTTTCCTAATTTCTTTTTTCAAGTTTTTATTTTTAAAACTAATTAGTTTATTTTTATTAACTTTTGTTGATTTACATGGATGTCGCCATTTTTTATGAATTGTTCTGGAATTTCATCTAGAATTTAGTACTTTTTCTATCTTTCTATGTCATTTGAGTATGTCTTTTGTAAATTTTATGTTTCTCTGTTATGTTTGAGTTAGTTTTCTTGTAATACTTCTTGCATTTGTATCATTTTATTTAATTACAGTGTTTATATTTTTGTTGTTTTGCTCTTTGTTAATATTGTTTATTTGATGTATTTTTATCTTTATATTTCATTAAACTTATTGCTAGGTATGCGTGCTATGTACCAACACACCTCAGTCACAAAATAGAGTTTTGAGTCTAGAAATCAGTTCTAGCCCAACAATTTTAAAAGTCGGACACAGGTCTTCTATCGACAGTCTGTGAACCCACTTGAGGATTTGCCTATTACAGTATATAAAAGTATATAAAGAGTACTTTTTGTTGGTACTCACCCAGTCGATACAGTCCAACGTTGATCACTCAAAGGGCATCAAGCGGTAGAGCATTCTTGTATTCTGGGTTACGATGGAAACAGCAGGAAATTATTATTTTGTTTATTTTTTAAGATAAAAGATGACTTTTTTTGAAATTGAAAAAAATAAGACAAAATAATTGCAATTTTTTAATTTTTCATAACTTCCTTTTCAGCACTTCCTTTGTTTCCAATAACTTCAGATAGACGTTCATATATTGAATCAACAAGTTTTTGTATGAATTCCCGAGGTATTTTCCCCAGATTTGTTTAATTTTAATGAATGCCTATTTTAAATTACTAGCTGGGGCTTCAGCATATTATGTTAATATCTGGAGACTGTGCTGGCCATTCCATCTTCGTAATTCTATTTTCTTCAAAAGACTTTGTTGCAATCTTACTTGTATGTTTCGGATCATTGTCTTGTTGGAAAACAAAATCACTAAGATTCAATTTCTCAACAGAAGTAGTAAATTTTCCTGTAAAATTTTTATATATTTTAATGAATCCATTTTTCCTTCAATTTTACATAAATTTCCCACTCCAGCCCCAAACCACAATACTCCCACCAGTGTGTTTGACAGTTTTTAGAGTACATTTATTTTTTAATCTTTCACCAGCTCTACGCCATACATAGGTAATCCCATCACTATTAAACAAGTTTATTTTTGACTCCTATTAGACCATATAATCTTTTTCTAATAGCTTTTAGGCATCATAATAATTTTTTTTTGCAAATTCTAATCTAGCTTTTTTAATCTTTTATGATGCAAAAGGTACTTTTTTAGGTCTCATAGTCTTAAACCCTACAAACCCTACAAGCATATCTTTTCACTGTTTTTGAAGAAATAACCTTTTAAAACTTGTTTTCGACTTTGTTAGCTAGTTTAGGATCCGGTGTAAATCTATCTACTTCAATTATTTTTTTAATTCAACTAATTCTTTGTCGGAAAGTGACCTTTTTCTCCCAGAATTGCTTCTTTTTGATTTACAATCTTGTTCAGTGTATGTATTTAATACATAACTAATACATCTTGGGGCTACCTGTAGTAGTTCAGCCATTTTATATTGTTTCATTCCTTTGTTCCGTCTTAAAATTGAAGCTCTTTCATTATCAGAAAGTGACTTTCTAAGTGCCATAACCCTTAGTTTAAAATTTTAATATATAATAATAGATTTTAAAAATGGCGGGATCAAATTTTAATATTAATTAATAAATATTACATTTATTTAGTCCAAGCGATTTTGATTGAGCTTTTAAAATTACATAATTTTGCCAATATTGCATGTGACACAGTCGATTAACTTTAAAAAATATATTAAAAATAAACGAGTAAGGTAATTGTAAACTTAGTTACTTCTTTTATAAATTTTGGTTTATCTTTCATAGTAGTTTTAAAAAATTACATTTATTTTATCCCATACTGTAAATAACATAAACAAAACTTAATATTTCATTGAAAATATGAAGAACATAAGCTAAACTTTATTTAAAAAAAATAGTTTTTGGGTTAGTATTGAAACCTGGAAAAATATAAAAGGATATTATGACAAATATTATTAAAATACTATATAAAGCTACAAAAAACAAAATAATTAAAATTAAAATTTAAGAAAAATCAAAAATCAATATTGAACGGAAGAAACAGGTATGGTTGAACGCCAAATTGAAATACAAATTCAGAAGTTAGTGCTACCTATGCCCTATCAAAAATACCTACAGTGACGGACTCGCAGGAGACCCTCCAACCCGTGGTCCGATCAACTGAAATTATTGAAGACGTCAGTTCACTCATTGCCATAGCTCTTTCGTGTGTAAATACGAGCCATAACATCCCTAATTAATCAGATTATGGTCAATCGTATGTAAATACGATCAATAATCATTCTTTACTAATTTGATTTCGGTCTTTCGTATGTAAATATGGACCAATAATCATTCCTAATTTTTTTATATTATCAATTATTATTTTATTTATTATTCTTTTATTTTCTAGTTGGCAGATTTTTCGAATGCGTTATTTGTCTCTTAACTTCTTGTGTTTCTTGCATTTTTTATACGTGTTTTATTTATTCTCAATGTGTTGTGTACTTTATTTTGTATTATTTGGTGTATGATAATAAATTTTAATTCAACTTGGTGCGGTTTTTATGCTATGTATTTCCGACTAATTAAAACAAGCTCTCAATTTTTGGTTCTAGCCCAACACCTTCATCTGGCCAGGTGAAAACCATGTTCCTTAAAGCCTGTCCTATCTTCATCTTTAATAGACGATTTTCCATCTGTTGTGTTCGGATAATCGAGTTTTTATCCGAACACGAGAAACAGGGCTTTAGAGGAAGATTTGGTTGGGTCACCTGCTGTAATTATACGAAAAAAAATAAAAATTAATCAAAGTAATAATTTAAATAATTCAAATCTAAGTAACATTTTAATTAATAAAAACTTAATAACTGATTTGTAATTTTTAGTTCAAAATGTTTATAATTGATGATTCAATGTTCAGCAAATTGATGAACTAGAAAATAATTAAAATTTCCAAATAGGTTTTCTTGTTTATATTTTAAAATATTCTGGTAAACTGAGGCGACCCATACAGCAAAAAAGGCAAAAAGTAAAATTAAAATTATTCGAAATATTAATTAAAACAAAAATAAAAATATAACAAGAGGAAATAATTAAAACCAAATTAATAAAATCAAAATTCGCAAGAAGTAGCACACGAAAAATAGGCCAGGAAGCAGTAAAAACATAGCAAAATCACTGAAAAATACATAAAAATGCAAGAGAACACCCATATCCATAAGATAAAAATGGTGTAAGAAATGGTGTAAGAAAAAATTTTCTGCCATCTTTTTTTTCTAAAAATTGTCTAAAATAGAATTATTATAGAAACGTATCTCAGCGGTGCATTTCGATGAATCAAAAGTTTGTATGTGTTTTTTAGTATGTGTTGTGTTTGTGTGCAGTTTTTAATTTTTCTTCCACTTTTCAGATTTCTATAGTATAAAATGTATCTGACTGCACTCTAAACGAACACATCAACGTGAAATCAAAGTAAGTATGTATGTATCTATAATGTAAGATTATTGATTTTTTTGTTATATTATAGGAAACGGTTCTCAGTGGCGTTTGGTGTAATTGAGATTACTCGCAGCGTTATGATTCATGGTGATAATCAATGTTGCCATTATTATTAATCATAGGGTCAGCGTCACCCTACGTAACTATGTTGTTACAGCTACTATTAATATTATTACTACTACTATTACATGGGAAAATGAGTACTCCATTAGGAACCAAAATGTTATTTTTCATTATTAATCGGGATCCCTGTAATTACCCTCAATAAAAATATCATCACTATTAGTGTTAATGGCATCAGCATTATTATTCCAACCCTGATCGGTAGTATTACAATCCTTATTATCATTAATATTAAAATTACCATTGGCATTATGAAAATCATTATGATTCTTAGCAGTACGGATTATTATTATTTACGACGTCATTATTGTTATTATGTGGGATTAGCTTTAGAGCGGAATTCGGATTTTCTTTATTTCTATCAATAAAATTAGGTTCACTGTCAATGTAAGGGCAGATACACTTAATACATTAGGATTACCTCTACTATTATCAGACTTATTATTGAGAATTAATATAATGACGAATAAGTTTTTATGGAGTCCTCTATGATCATCACCGGGTCGGATCAATCAGTCGGTCATGCCTACTAACCCAGACCCTCTCAAGCTGGGAATTCGAATTCTCTCATTTTCTACTTTTTTGTCTTTGAATGCGTTTTGGGTCATCTCATTACTTGGTATATGTATATTTCTTATAGAATATGACTACCCAATCAACTCCAACAATTCCCCTTTGTCCTTGCTTCTCGTGTTCGAATAAGAATGCCATCATCCGAACACATCAGAAGGAAATTAGGCTGCTGAGGAAAAAGATTGATCATCTTAATAAGACCTGGTTCACACCGTCCAGATGAAGGAAGCCACCAAGAAGCATCTGAGGCTAGAGCACTGTAGGAAAAACCTACTTGAGGAAAGCCATGCTAATCGGACCCTGGTTAGTGAGCAGGCCCAACCACTCTACCAGCTATATACAGAGCGCGAACTCATAAACCGTATTTCAAGGACTCGCGTTAGACGAAAAATGTAATTTGTTTCCGCCAATCATCTGGCGGAGGGCCTCGCTATTTCTTCCAGCTCAGCCTGTGCAGGGCACTAGAATCACCCCGATCCCAATTCAGCCACCGGTGGAGTGACCTATTGCGCAGTTGGTCCATGTTAAGCCAAAAAGACGACAACTCTCACAGGCTGAGAGGATGAAGCGAAGAAATATCCGAAGAAAGATACGCTTAGATGGGACAATCGGAAGCCGGATTGGTCCCACCCCAAACCAATCTACCTTGGAGCACCAAGGAGATTGCCCAGTTCAATCTCGATGAATTGCTGGCAGAAGCCAAGGCAGCCAGTTTTTGTAGAGAACCCCCTGCGTGATTAGTGACCATAACTACATTTTTAGTTGATTTGTTTTGATCGCAATAAAATACTCACTCGTGTACTCAGTGTAATTGTTTGCCTGAAATTCCTTAGCTAAGTTAATGCAAATTTTCTTGGATAGTGTATAAGAAACCTTATTACTTCCTCTTCATCTTTGATAGAAACTAGGCTTGGACAAAGCAATGAACCCCTTATAGGAAAGAGATTGCTAGAACGTAAGACCTTCCAACGGCTGTCAGGAACCCGTATAGAAAGGCTACAGAAGAGTAGTCCTAACACAGGGGCTCACCTGCTCTGTAGGTTTCGCCGACTTTGCACATTACCAACATGATGCCTATCATGGGTGCTCAGTCGAATGAAATAGTTGTGTGGCGGTTTTCGCTAAAATTCGGTCATCTTTGATTCCATGAGTAATAATAGTTCCATCTTATAACCCTTTCAGAAAGTAATACTCGTCCAACCTTGATGACTGTCACCTTAATTTTTTCCGACTTGGGAAACGCCAACAAAATTATTATTTACGTCCTATCGAAGAATTATTTATATTATATTTATTTATATTTAAAAATCTAATTTTTTTGCGTTATAATATAAATAGTTATAATAATATTTAGTAATTAATTAGTAATTTTAATGATAATACGTTATAAATAATAATATTTTGAAATATACATTTTGTAATGCTAAAAATCCTTTCTAGTTTTCCAAGAATAATTCCCCTGGCGGTATTTCCTTTAATCTTTATTGTTTAAAGACAAAACAGCGAAGATAAAATTGTTGGGTTTTATGATATCAAAATCAACCGTTGGTTCTCTGACTCCACGTGTTCTAAAATCAATAAACACAAACTCCCAACGTATATTTGTTTTATAAAAAATCACAACTCTCAACAATTAATTACACTGTTGGTTAGTCACAATTCTCACACAATTTCAGATCGGACTCCGCCCTGGATAGTCTCAACCTTGTACGACTAAAAATTTAAGTTTCACCTTTTGATTTAGTTCCTCTCTCTGATCCAGACTCTTTTGACACTCCTTGTCTAACTCTTCGGTTTCTCCTATAATTCTTTTTCTTCTTTTATTCTATTTCTTTAACTCCTAGTGTCATTTTCTTCTTCCCTACCTAAGCCTATCGCCCATTATGTGAATTTGGAGTTTCCTAATCGTTGTAATTGCCCTATTTTTAACCTAATTAGCTATTTCTGTTGACCATCTTCCTGATTCCACTTCTTTTGTTTATCCTCGTTTATCCGGCTGTTTGGATAATTGCTCTCTGACTTCCCCATTTGTTTATCCTCCCAAATTGCCGCGCTCGGGTTTTCCATTGGCTCGGGTTTCCCATTAGCCAATTAATTAATTAATTAATATTTTGTGTTTTTTATTTGCCTGTTTTACGACCCCTTCTAAACATTTTCTAACAATTTCTTGCTCACTGTCTTCTTCACCATCCCCAAATATACCTAATCTACCTCCAGCTTCAATTTCGATAACTTTCACTTTATTCCACTTCCTCAGGTTTGTGCATTTTTCCATTTCATGTCTGATAGTACCCTTTTATAGTTCTGCTTTTATCATATCTTTCTTTGCCATTGCTTCTCTGATTGACCGCCATTCAATTTCGGTTTTCCTTTTAATCTGAACTATATAATTTAATAATTTACTTTTAAAACCTCAACAAAATATAGTAACATTATTCAAATAAAATATTATACTAAATAAATGCATATTCCTGATTATCACTAGCAACATGGAATATAAAAATATCATAATTAAAATGTAAAAATATAATGTAAGTAAATAGAATATACATTGATAAAGAGGAAATTCAATAAATAAATTAGAATATTATTCGATTACATATGAAATACAGTATACATCAATAGAACATTGCCAGATATATACACAATTGCTATCGCATATTGATTTGGTACCTGAGATCTGGATCTTACTTCATCTTTTTTTCTGCATAGATTTTCATCCGGTATTTATTTGGGCTTGTTTAATAATATTTAATCAACACAAAGTAAGTTCAACCTATGTAATCCAATAATATCAAAAATTCAGTTTTTGCCCAATAGTATGGATAACTGGTCAAGTTAAGTATTCATTGTAAACCTAGCACATTTTATTAATAAAAATAGCTTATAAAATGATTAATTTATTGTTAACATACGAATTATAATCAATTGAACGAATAAGTCAACTACTAACACTTCAGTTTCTTTTTAAAAAAGTAATAATTTACGTCATATATATAGCAATGTAGTTGAAAAATTAAAATAAAGTAATCTTATTTTTTATTTAATAACAAATAATAATTTAGTGTCATAATGTAATTTATAGATTTGTTTTATTTTAATTGAAACTAATTCTCTGATTTATAAATTTGAAATTTCAGATTGTGCTGATACAAGGTTTGTTTAAATTGTGTAACCTTTTAACTTAAACTTACTTTCACTTTGAACTAATGATATTTACATTGATCCTATTCTCTTAGATGCCTAACTCACCACCAGCTAAAAAGCAAAGATTAGAAACCTACGAAACTAAGAAAATGAACAAAGATTTTGGTATCACTAATACTGCTAATAATTCAAATGTAATTTTCAAATGTAATTAATTTATGAATTAATTTTAAATTTAGGGAACTATTATAAATGGAATAGAAATTGATGAAAATTTATATAGTAGACAACTATATGTAATGGGAAAAGAAGCCATGAAGAATATGACCAAATCAAATATTTTAATTTCTGGAATGGGTGGTCTTGGAGTAGAAATTGCGAAAAATGTGATTCTTGCTGGAGTGAAATCAGTGACTGTACATGATGAATTAAATGCAACCGAAGGCTCTCTATCATCACAATATTACTTAAATGAAAACAACATTGGACAAAACAGAGCAACAGCTTGTTTCAAGCAATTAGCAGAATTAAACAATTATGTTAATGTCAACGTTAATACAAATCCATTGACAAAAGAAATGTTATTAAATTTTAATATTGTAGTTCTTACAAATATTAAGCAAGATGAAATTAATAATATTTCTGGCTTTTGTCATTCGAATAATATAAAGTTAATTATAGCTCGAACATTTGGACTTTTTGGCCAAATTTTCTGTGATTTTGGACCAAATCATTTAGTGACAGATTCCACTGGAGAAGAACCTTTAACAGTCATGGTTCAAAATATTCAAAATGACGAAGAAGGTTTAGTTGTCTGTTTAGAAGAAACTAGACATGGATTTGAAACAGGGGATTACGTAACTTTTTCGGAAGTGAGAGGGATGACAGAATTAAATCAATGCTCACCAAGGAAAATTAAAGTTGAAGGTCCAAATTCATTTAAAATCGGCGATACATCAAAATTGTCTCCATATATTGCTGGTGGAATTTGTTCTCAAGTAAAAGTCCCTGAGTATATAAAATTCAAATCGTACGAAGAAGCATATAAAAATCCAGAATTCGTTTTGAGTGACTTTGCTAAAGTTGATCGATGTAAACAATTGCACATATTTTTTTATGCTATTGAAGAATATCAAAAATTTCTACAAAATTCCGATGAAAGTTCTAGAAAATTCGATGACTTTATTCAAATTGTGAAAATAGCTTGTGAGTTAATCGATTCAAGTATAGAATTAGATGAGAAATTAGCTCTAAAATTTTACAGCATTTATAACGGAAATGTTATTCCCATGCAGGCTGTTATTGGAGGAATTGCCGCACAAGAAGTTTTGAAAGCATGTTCATCTAAATTTTTCCCAATTAAGCAATTTTTCTATTTTGATGCTCTTGAATGTTTACCAGATGAACTAATCGATCAGGGTAATGTAATAAATGGTAATACAGATGCAATTTTAAAAAATGGCAATGCACCACATTTGAATTATAAACTGAATCGTTATAAGAGCCAAATCGAAGTGTTTGGTGTAAAATTCCAGGAGAAATTATCCAGAATGAAAATTTTTCTTGTTGGAGCTGGAGCTATTGGTTGTGAATTATTAAAAAATTTTGTTATGATGGGCGTTGGAGCATCTATTAACGATTCTGATGATGATTCCGGTAAAATTGTTGTCACAGACATGGATTCAATAGAAAAGTCAAATTTAAATCGTCAGTTTTTGTTTCGATCGAAAGATATAGGAAAGATGAAATCTCTCACTGCCGCAGAGGCCGCTAAATGTATGAATCCGTATGTTAGAATTGAAGCTTTGGAACTCAAAGTTGGAAAAGAAACCGAATCATATTTTAACGACGCGTTTTTTAACGATATTAGTGTAGTAGCAAATGCCTTGGATAATGTCGAGGCTCGCCAATACATGGATAGACGATGCGTTTTCTATCTGAAGCCTTTACTCGAATCTGGCACACTTGGAACTAAATGTAATGTACAAGTCGTTCTTCCACATCTCACAGAATCATACAGTTCATCCCAAGATCCACCAGAGAAATCCATACCAGTTTGTACAATTAAAAACTTCCCCTATTTAATTGAACATACAATTCAATGGGCCAGAGATTTATTTGAAGGACTTTTCTCTCAACCAGCTGCTGCTGCAAACCAATTTCTTACAGTAATTATATTAGAGTTTTTATTTATTGCTATATTATTAAAGACCGACTTAGGAATTCTTTTGAACTAGTTAATAAGTGGTTTTCGTTAAAACTTTGTATAATGTTAATTTACAATTATTTTTTGTAAATAATTTTTCTTCTATTATTTGTGTTCATAAATTGTCTTAATGATAATTCTGACGGGAATTTGTTACAGTGCACTATATGTTTTAAAAATGAAATAAAATTTGAGCTATAGATTAAACATGTCAATTTATAAGAACAATATTGATTATTCTAATAAGAATAATAAAAATTCGAATTAATCCCCCCCCCTCGAAATAATTCTCCAACAGCAATTATCATTATTTGAATAAATATATAGTAATCGCGACAATTGTAGTATTTTGACAGCGGCGTCCTAATCGGTATAGATTATGTAATTTAAATATTAAACTATTATTATTAATTACCTGTAGTAACATGTTGAGTGTGAACAATACCCTTGTGACCATTTCCGATGAGGGGACAAAATATCTTGTCGGATAAACTTGGACTATATTCGCGCGTAAATACTCACATTTGATATATAGTTTTTAAAAGTTGAAGGTTGAAGACACACCATACACCTTCGAGAGTATGACCATTGGATAGAGCTCTTCAGGACCTTTCGAATGATACCCATGACATCATTTGACTCTTTATAATTTGAATTGTTTTGATTTTTTTTAATATTTCCTAATTTGGCACTGTCAAGATTCTACAATTGATCCTAATATTGTTTTTATCTCTCGAATTCGACTTTATATAAATTACTTATTACTTCGAATATAAGCCGCACCCTAATTTTGCACATTAAAAATGTAAGTAAAAAATGTGGCTTATATTCGAAGTAATACGGTATTTTTTAAATTACAGAACTATACCATTTTTTTGCTTTTGACCAACGGGATGGAACAGGATATGGAACTTTTCTTGAAAAATGAAAGCCCAGTTTTCTATAAAAATGTCTTTTTGGAACTTGTGCAGTGCTTGGAATTTGTGCAGTGCTTGGAATTTGTGCAGCGCTTGGAATTTGTGCAGCGCTTGGAACTTGTGCAGGAAGTATGTGGATCACAATGAGTCTTATATTGAAAAATAAAGCCTTATATTAAAATATACCGTTCCTGCTGGTTTCGTTTAACCCTTAGTCCGGGTAGAATAAATTTACGCTGGTTTCCGGCAATTCACATAGTTCAATTTCATATTTAATATCGGTTTCTTCAACGTCGACAGTGAACGGATATAATTTTAAATCGGGTTTAATTACGTCAAAATCAGAAAATCGGACATTAAAATCATTATTCAATTTGTCCAACATCGGTACACAATTTTTGACGTTTAATTGATGACCGATTTCTTGTGTTTCGTGATCAAGTTTTTGTTCAACATATTCAAATATTCAGTAATGTCTACTAAAAATGCTAATTAAATTAAAAATGTATTTTCATTAAAACTGGCAATAAATGACGAATCCAATTCCGTTTCCATAAGAAAGTTGAAAAAAGCTTTAAGGAATTTCCCTGTGCTTAACCAGCGAACTTGACTATGCAAGTAAATCGCCATATTCGGTATCAACTTATAGAAATTCTTTATATTAACGATGGGTTAGTGAATGGTTTCCGCCTCATTTTGTATTTGTTATTTTCATAACAGTACTCATCGTGCAACTTAATCTCCTAATGTTTTCACATAAAGCTTGCTGATAAATAATACAGTGCAACATTCTTTTCGTTTAACGAACATAATCAATTTCTCATCATTCTTTAAATTCCCGATTTTCATTCGTATTTTTTTGCATTCATTTTATGACGGTAACTATTGTTAATATCTATAAATTTTAAATAATGATGCAATTATAATAAATATGTTTTTTCCAAAATAGTTGAATAATAAGTACACTAGAAATAATTAAAGTCGAAAACATAAAAAATTAAAATTTATATACATAATTTTCTATATGCACTTACCTGACTTGACGTGTACGCTAAGCATAAATAACTACACAAATAAAAATTAAAAAGCAAAACGCGTTTAGAAATTCTAAATGTGATAAAAGATAAACTATAACATTTATGTGTAAAGTTTCACGGCATACTAGACTTGAAAAAATACTACAAAACAGTTTTGATATTAATTTCCTTTGTGTATGTATCAATTAAACGTCAAAAATTGTGTACCGATGTTGGACAAATTGAATAAAGATTTTAATGTCCGATTTTCTGATTTTGACGTAATTAAACCCGATTTA
Organism: Schmidtea polychroa; assembly: GCA_959609185.1. Taxonomy (NCBI): domain Eukaryota; kingdom Metazoa; phylum Platyhelminthes; order Tricladida; family Dugesiidae; genus Schmidtea; species Schmidtea polychroa. The sequence goes on from CAUHTR010007872.1 coordinate 103,305, forward strand.
AAATTATATCCGTTCACTGTCGACGTTGAAGAAACCGATATTAAATATGAAATTGAACTATGTGAATTGCCGGAAACCAGCGTAAATTTATTCTACCCGGACTAAGGGTTAAACGAAACCAGCAGGAACGGTATATTTTAATATAAGGCTTTATTTTTCAATATAAGACTCATTGTGATCCACATACTTCCTGCACAAGTTCCAAAAAGACATTTTTGAAGAAAACTGGGCTATAACTGCTATAACTGTGGAATAAAATATAGGACAGTCAAGTTTCATGGCAAACTAGATTAGAAAATAAATAAACATTGATATTTGCCGATCATATTTTAAAGGTTTAAAGACAAACAAAGAAGGTTTTTGTAATTTTCCAGTATAGAAATTTTTGAATTGTTAATGGGTCACAGAGTATGATTTGATGGGCCGCATGTGGTCCGCGGAACACTAGTTGGACAGGACTCCTCTAAATGAAATATTTTTTTTACATGTTTATGGATTTTTTTACTCATTTACTCATTATATTTATTATTTAATATTTAAGAAATTTTCACTTGATTTTGATTGAAGAAAATAATTTAAAATTTAAACTGAGATAATTGCAGGATGTGTCATTTGATACAAAACTATATAAAACCGTTTATAGCATCATTATAAGAATACATTTTTTAGCAGAATATATAATAAGAATGTATTTATTAAAAATCATAAACTAGGTTACATTAAATTTAGAGAATTTATGAGAGAATCTATTGAAGGTTCAATTTTACCAACTGCGTTAATTAAATTCAGTATTTATAGGAATAGTATGGGGATATTTATCTCAAAGCTCAGTTCTCATTTGGCTTTTTCGTCTTATAAAGCCATTACTCAAAAATTGATATTTAAGGTTTTTCAACACAATCCTTTACCGATTCAAGATAATGATTTCTACCTACAGAACAATTTTCTTTTCGCTTATGCTGAAAATTTAGTAGTAAAATAACGTAAACATTAGCGTTAGTTTAAATTAAGTGACACTAATAATTAGTCAAAAATTTATTTACGGTGAAATTTATTTTTAGTTATTTTTGAAACATTCTATACACATCCCAGGATCATTTATACAAGCAAGATAAAAGTAATTAATCACCTTTCCTACATTATTACTGTAGGATTGTTTGTAATTCTTTCTCTGAATTATACTATTTCTATCTTTAGGCAACATTTGAGGTAAATGTTCTAATATTTTTGAGAATTTTCAAATGTCTATAATATTCAGGTGATATTTATAAAAATGGAATTTAGTTATTCAAAGTAAATATATTGTATCTAGGTAGAATGAATTTAATAGCAATGTTTCAACTAAACGAATTCATAGTTTGGCGTATCACTTGAATATTATTCTAGAGCTTTTTCTCAAACTTTCGAAATCTGTGTACTTTAACTTTTTAATTCCTTAAATCCTCAAAATAATCAATTGGTTTTTCTTTGTACTAATTTAGCTTGTCTCAAAATAGCGCTTTATGTTTGATGATTTCATGCTTTCATTTGTTAGATTTTCAGAACAAATGAAGCAAAGTAGAATAAGCTCTTTTTCATCTCAAGTTCACGATAATCCAAATTTAAGATATTCTTTGTCGTACTTGTGAGTTTTCCTTGCTTTTTTCTTAGCAAGGTCTTCCAGAACTGAAGGTGGTTTAGTCTTGTTGATTTCATTATTTTCTGTTTATTGATTGCCACTGTTTTTTCAGTTTAAAAGTCTCAACCAAGTATCCATAATCTTGAATGTTAGGGATAGAAATTATATTTAGTATGTATTATCTATTATTATTATCAAAATCAATAGGACATACTAATAAAGTAATAACATTGTCGTGACGCTCATCATTGAAAAATGACTTCATCAAAGGAGTGTTCAACTAAATAATATACAAATCGTCTGTTTTGTGTGACATTAAATCAAAAAATATCATGAACAAGAATAAGTCAATTTTTGTTCTACTCCCAATGTGACATAATTTTAAATCAGATACTGTATTTATTTCTGTTCTTTTGAGGGTATTAATACTTTCATCATTAATAGAATCTAAATTTGGCGTCAACGAATGACATATTGACCTGGTTAGCGTAGATATAAGTAAATTAACATTCTCTTTTATTCTTCGAACGATCCACACTAAATACGAGCCAGGAAATCGGTCTATTGCTTCATCAATGCTGGAAAATATATTTTTTGCATCTCTGCAATTCATATGATTAAAAGTATTCATTATTATTTTCTTTTCTAAGTGGCCATTTACCCATTGACCGCCTTAACACTCCAAATGAACTCTTAACATGTTAATACTCATAGAAATCTTCAGCTCTATCTAGAGCAGTGTTTCTCAACCCAAAATATTTACTTTTTTACGCAGACTGGTAATAATGTTATCTTTTAAAAAAAATTCCTTGTTGTATAAAAACTGCAAACTGGATTTATTTATTTATTCTCTGCTAATCTCACACGCATATACAGTTTCTCTTTCTCCCGATTTATATTTTCGCAAAATACTAATCTAGAAGATGAATAACGTTTTATAAGTTTTTCATATAGTTGTAAGCTATCACAAAACACAACTTGAAGACAACATAAACGCAATTGTAAACAGTTTTTTGTCATGTTTGTTTTCTAAAACAAATAAATTATATTGTCTTTTATTCTCTACCGAAGAGAAACTGTTGGAGAAATGGATGTTGTTCGCATTTAGCTAAAATGATTTCAGTTAAAATATTTGGTTAAATTCTCATGGGCATGGAATTGATTTTAGTTCCTTATCATTACAAATATTCAAAAATCGAGATAATTAAATGTCTTATTGATAGACATCTTAGTCAAGAATTACCTTACATAAGTGATATAAATCCAAAATTTCCTATATAGAAAATATTATTTAGAAACAATTATATTGATTAAAAATAAATCAGTGGTGAAATTTGAAAAAGGTTCTTATAATATAGAAACAATTAATTTATTTTAAGAAATTACTTATATAATTCATTCCTATAGTATTGATTTATATATTTTATGTATTTATATTTTGCCGGTTCATAGTAGGTTAAATGGTAGAGCATGGAGCATAAATTTATATTAAGTATTCTGAATAAATTACATATTTATCGTATTAATTAGAATTTCATAATTTAATCGCCTCATAAAAACCTCATTGATTGGTCGCAATTTTAGGATAAACAACACTTTCTTGATTCTGTGGCAAAAATGTGTCAATCGTTTGATACAACTGAACAAGTATCGAGCATTGTTCACAACATGCCAACGTCTTTCAATGACTGTATAGTTTGGGCAAGGAAATTATGGCAAGAGCATTTCCATAACAATATCAAACAGCTTTTACATAATTTTCCTGCCGATGCGGTAACTTCTCGTGAATTACCATTCTGGTCAGGAACAAAACGCTGCCCTAAACCTCTTATATTCGATATTGAAAATGTAAGTTTAAATATGTTATTTAAGAGACAGTAGTTTAGAAAACTTTTATTAAATATAGTCTACACACTACAACTTTGTTGTTACTGCTGCTACAATACGAGCATTTATTTATAATATTGATTTGACTACTGATCATCAGTTGATTAAACAAATTATTAATTCTTGCGTTATTCCCGAGTTCTTACCGAGATCTGATGTAAGGATTGCTACAACTGAAAATGAAGCCACTAAGTTAATAGAATCTTCTAATGATTCAAGAAAAGTAGAATCATTGATTAAAAAACTAGAAATTTTTGGTAATAAATAATTCAACAAAATGATTTTTAATTTTCCTTGAACAATCTTTTTCAGATACAAATAATGTGTCTGTAAACGTTGTCGAATTCGAGAAAGATGATGATAGAAATCGCCATATTGATTTTATTACTGCTGCTAGTAATTTGAGAGCAGAGAATTATTCCATTGAACCCACGGATAGACTAAAAACTAAATTAATAGCCGGAAAAATTATACCCGCAATCGCTACTACAACTGGACTTGTAGCAGGTCTCGTTTCTTTGGAATTATACAAAGTAATCTAGTGTTACTAAACACTCCAAATTTACATCTGGTTATTATTCAGATAGCACAAAATCAAAAAAATTTGGAAAAGTATAAAAATGGATTTGTTAATTTAGCTTTACCATTTTTCGGATTTTCTGAACCTATTCCACCACAAATTAAAAAGTATGATGACAATCCTTGGTCTCTTTGGGACAGATTTGAGCTCAATCATCCTATGACACTTCAAGAATTCATAAATTACTTTAAGGTTGGGTTTTAGTTTCATTTCCATAAAATATATTAAATATTATTAATTATTATTATAATATATTAATTTTGATATTTTCTCTGAAAATGTCCCATGTTCCCTTCTGAGAACTGTTTTGATTTTTCCCCGCAAACAAAAGGGTCCAATTAAAAGAAATCTCTAATTAAGATTGAACGAATGAATGAATAATTAATGATGAAATTATCCGATCATGTGATGAATTTAAAAAGAAGACAGTTTGAAATTGTATTTCGTAAATATTTCTATTTTATTTTGTCTATTTCAAAGTGTTTTTTATGTAATAATAGCCAAGCGGAACTGAGTGATTATAATGACTCCAGAAATAAGTAATATCGTAAGTAATACCAGAATTGGAAATATTAAGATTTTATAAAAAGTTCTATTATAATATTTCTACGACAGAAAATTTAATTTCTATAATTTAAATTAATACCTTCATCGCGAATGAATTATTTGAGATATTCACGTGGGACTGACGAATTTTAAAAATGTGTTTTTTATTTGTCAAAACAAAACTTTCATAAAATAATCTAAAAATGAAATTATTATTATTATTGAACTGAAACTTTTAGTCTCGAGATTCTTGGGTTTACAAACACTAATAAATCAGTAGTAAATCCATTTTATATAGGGAAAAATTCTAAAATATCCCTTTCAGATTTAGAAATTCCAAAAACAATTGCAGAAATTTCCATGCAAAAAGTGGAAGATTTTTTACAATAATGCATAATATTGAATTTAACGAGGAAATGTACCATAAAGTTATTCATATAATATCTATAAAGCTGTTACATAATTAAATTTAGCACAAGGACTGCACAATTGTGTTTGAGAAACTCCGTAATGTATATACAGAGGAAAAATATAAAATTGTACATGTATATTTATTAGGTGTTCATTTTTTATAATTATAATATTAAAATTTAATTGCTACAATATTATTATAGATTTATCTAAATGATGTTACCAATTTGACATAAAAAATAATTAACAGAATTGCTCTGTTTCAATATTATTAAAAAATTATAACAAAACGATAAGGCTCCAAAACCAAGATTGTTTTATTTTATTAATACATTTTCCTATGGCATCCGGACGATGACACCTGTTTTTGTATTGACCATGATTAATCGCGGAAATTGTCACCATATAGTTCCGATTTATCTTCTATTGAGAATAGGGTATGTAAAATACAGATTAAAACGGGTAATTTTTTAAACTTAAATTTTCTTATATTAACATAATAAATTATCAATGGCAGCAAGCATAGTTATTTAAAATGGAAATGTAAGTAGAAATGATTTGATAATATCTTGTTAATTTAAAGTAAAGTTAAATTCAATAATAAACAAAAAGTACACATTCATTAATAAAACAAAAAACGTTTAATTTTTTTATACATTGGGCATTGAAATATGTATTCATTAGAAAATTTGAATCGATTTGTTGAATCTCTTAAACTAGCCCTAATTTTAGTATACATGACCTTGCTATTAAAAACGTTTTTTCAAACCCAATACTTATCGGTTTTTTTATTTTCGAAGTAGTCGAACGTTAGCGTTAAATATTTTCGCACATGTTTCTTCTACGACAGTGATTTATTATTTAACACGTTTAGTTAGAATTGCGGTATTGATAGTTATTTATACGCTTTTAATTTCATTTTTCTCATTAATGGCCAATTTCAACCAATCTTACATTGTTAATGGAGGTGCTAGTTAAATAACTTTAGATTCACCACCATCACTGAATCAACATTATTATCTAGCATAAAATTGTTCAACCATATATACTAGACAAGTGTTACTCAACCCAAAACATACTGCGTACCAAAAATCTCTATTCTTTGTACGCGGACCAATTTTATTTTTTCGCTGCTCAATATTGGGTCGCGGACCAGCGGTTGAGAAACGCTTTACTAGACTGTTTCATCTCGTCATACTATTTGAAATCAATAAAATTTCTTTCGTAAATTAATTTTTAATTCGATGCTGAATTTCATTTTTTTGTGGGTATATGACAAAATATATTTACCACTATAAACATAGAAATTTATAGTCTTTAATAATTCCTTCTGTCGAAATGTATCGATCGAAATTTCCCATAATAAGAAGCCAATTCTCGGCTACTGAATAGAGTACGCAGCTAATGATAATCAAATGCAATTAAGTATGTCACCGAGTCCTTTTTTAATTCCGGAAGCGTTTCAATAATATCATCTATTTCTTCAGCAATTATTTTATTAATCATATCTTTGGATTTCTTTGTGTTTCTTCAGAATTTCACAGATTGATTTATCTAATTCGTCTCTAAGTTATAGATGCAATTAATCCCCTTAATGTATTTGTAATATCATCAATAATTACTGAAGTATTCATTTCACAATATGTGCAAATAAAGAAAGTAACAAATTTTATTTTTGAATATTAGAAATCACAAAAGAAAAATTAATAATAATTAATAACAAATCAACACACACACACCAACATAAAAAATACACATCGATTCACAAACAACGGTGAAACATCACTTTCAAGTCATGTGTCGAATTCTACGAGAGCCCTTCACCCAGGGCATCTTCGTCATTTTGCTATAAGGTTGATACACAAAATATTAAAGTATGGCGTATATTATTATTTTTATACAATAACTCAATTACGACAAGCTGAATGCCGTATACTAAACATAACTAATGGTGTGTCTCTCAGCTTAATCCTACATTTCTCATAACTGCTCCTTCTAATTTACTTTCAACTAGTTGAATACAATTTTTAGTGTTCATGGACTCATGTGCCCGAGTAAGTTCTAAGTTCCAAAACTTGTTACCCACCGATTGCACATTATTTTATTGATGTCAACTCTTAGAATGTAAGTCTAATTTTGGTGCCTTTTTTCATATGATTTGAAATATTTATACGAATTTCATTGCTAATTATAATCCCCATATTCCATTACAGTGTTTTTTAATAGATTTTACAGATTTCGACACTATATCGTTTAGCTGTATGACGAATGTCTCGTCACCTCTACTATTCATTTTCAATAGGTTATAATGTTGCGTCGTGTATTGGAATAAAACGTGGCATATTGTAACAATTTTAAATATAAAAAAATTATTAAGCGCTAGAAATATTTTTTAAATTATGGCGAGTGACATAAAATGGATAAAATGCAGGAAGTGATTCGTCAACAGTCTTTTTGAAATAATGTATTCAAGTATCATGTGATGAACTTGTTTTTGGTGTTTTCTTTTCTTGATGAAGAAGCGAGTATAGATGCATCTGGTTTAATCCGTTTTAAAAGATTGACTTGGTTGGTGACTTTTCAAATGAGCATAGCAATCTAATAGTTAGACTCCAACAGCTTTCATTATCTTTTTACAACTGTTGAATTTGGTCGCATCTTTGCCATTCCTTATTTTAGTGGATATTATAAACAAAATAAAATAGCTACTTGTTATCTAAAATAGGATAGGAAATTAAAAAAAAATCAATTGATTGTGTACCAGATAAAATTTTTTAAAAATTTACCGTTATTCCAATTATTGACTTGTCGAAATTTGATTTGTGCTTTCATTCGGTCTGAAAGTTTATACCCTCGGTACCATTTGGACTTCAGCGAATGAACCTTGTACGTTCCAAATAATAAATAATTCGAGTTCTTTACAACAGCGCTTGTGCTAATTCGAAAACTTGTGTGATTTTAATATTATTTTTTGACCTGTCTTGAGATTGTTAACTCGTCTATCCACAGAGAAGTAGTCGATAATTGGATCGATAAACATTTTATAGGCAAATCCAGTTTACTTGTTACCTCCTGTTCCTTCAGCGTGCTACATCAAAATGTCAATTTATTAGAAGGTGCAAAATTAGAAAGAAGCTATCATAATATTTCAATAGATTTAAGCCGTTAAATGAGTAAAGTAACCGTAATATCTCCAGAAGTCGGGTGTATAACAGGTATTTTTGTAGGGGCCACAAAATCCATAAGTCATTTTCGCGGTCCGAGTATTGATTCGAACTCGAACTTCGGCATAAACGTCACTTATACAGGCCCATAATGCAAATCCCTAATTGAGAACATGTGGTAAGGGATATAAAGATTCCAATTATCTAACAAAAATAGCTTGTGGAATCGTTTTTGCGAAGAGTTCTAAATAATTTCCAAATTCAATATTCAAAGACTTACAACAGTTTTCTTTAATACACATGTAACAATTTATGCTTTAAAGGAAGCTTGTGGAATCGATTGTTCAAGTATCGCTTTTAGGATTCTTTAAAATGAATAGTGCATGAAAGAAGATATAAGAAGATATATAAAAAATATAACAAAAATCTAATAGTTTCCGATAATAAAGATTTTTCACCAAATAATAATTATATTCTGTAAGAATTTACCAAAAGAAAAGATTGTAACCAGAACAAAGTTAAATAATTCCATTTTCTTTCTCATATCTTTTCATATAGAAGGTCATTGTCTAAAAATAGCCAGCAGTAAAAGAAATTGAAAATAGAAATATATTAATTATGAAAAGATGATAATGATCATATATCACAACGTCATATTTACTATTAGCATCGAATTAAAAGGAATTGTTTTATATCGATTTTCTGTTTTGGCTAAGTAAAATAATTTATTCTATTCATAATCGAGTTTATGATGCTATTGATCTTATCAAATATTGCCCAGTTCTAAGCAGGCTTTCTCATATTATTAATGTAAAGAAAAATCCAAATAATCAAATGAGAAAATGTTAATCGATTAAAACAGTCATGAATTTCTGAAATTCTAGATTAATTAAATTTAGCGTTTTTCTGTTGGTCAATAGATAATATTTTCATTTAAGGAGCGACACAATCTTGTGGTGTCGATGCTAACTCAAGATGTGTCAATGGTTTATGCTTTCTTTCAACCGGAAAAAATTAAACAGCAACGTTTAAAAATGACGTAAGCTTGAATTATAGGCGTAATATCAACTTTATTGGTAATTCTATCTTAGCTTGACGGAATTGGTCGAAAATGTTAGCAAGCAGCCAATTTCTCCACATGCAAAATCCCTTGTAATGGAAATGACTTGTTCGGATGAAAACGGGGAGGATGTTGATGTTCCCTATGTCAAATACAATATTTGAAACGTAATTTCTAAAAAAAAATGATTATTTGTCCGAGTTTCTGTTAGTGTTTACTGTAAATTTTCATTAAGTTTATTGACCAAATAAATCATTTCAATTGTTGAATTTTTTTATTATCTTTTAACTTTTGTAAAATGAATTTTTCTCATCCTAAAAATGTGTTCATATTTATTTTATTATTTGGAATAGGAACGTGAGTGATGTTGGAATTTATTAATTTGAGTCGATACTCTCTGACTCCTAGTATCCCTTTAATTGAAAATCATAAATAACAAACGTATATTGAATCACAAAATATTTCTCTCTACAGAAAATAATCACTGACCAAAGTTTTATGAATTTGACCGATCCTCCCTCAGTGTTGATGCTTTTTCAAAATCTTTATTAATATTCACTTCGTTATTGTTGCTCCTTCCAATACGTTTCACTGCACTTTGAATACCTTCTAGTCTCGAATTTCTTCTTAAAATCTCTACCTAGAGCAAAAATGCCCGCTTGTTTTGATTTCCTCCTTCCTTTTGAACTTCCAAATCGAGATGACGAATGGTTTTTTCCGAGCCAATCTCCTGACATTCGCTCCACATCCCTGCTTCGGCTATCACTAGGAATGGTCCAACGAACAAAAAAATAATTAATAATCCGCCCGGGCTTCACTGCATGCATTATCTTCTTTTGGTATTCTACCATTAATCATAGTTACAAGATAATGGGCCTTAAATTTCCTTCTGTTTGTTTTTCTCCTTGTTTACCCAACTCGGGTTTTCTTTCTTGTTAACATCAATCTTTTCGTTTTCTTGGTTTTCGGGCTCTTCCTAACACTTTCTGAAAATTCCCTTATCACCATTTCACACTCGCTACTTACTCCATCTATCACAAAATTTCCAAATTTTAATTCGAATATTTGAATCTTTTATCGATTTTTCACAATTCACATTTTTGTGCTTTTCACATATAATGATACACCTTATCGAACCTTTGTTCTCTTTATTTCTTTAAACTATCGACCTCCCTGACCAAACTTTCAGATCTGAACTTCCTTTAAGTATAATTAATTTTAATTTTGATTATTTTATTACAACAACACTTAGATGATATTATTTTTTCATAAAATGTTTTAAAAACACAATCAACTTAAGCATCCTTCAATCATGATCCTTTCTTTGATACAATATGACTTGATACTGAAAAGTTTCTTTCATCTTGATGTCGGTTTTATTGTTATCAGTGCATTTTTAAAATTTTCAAGATTAATTGTCAATTTTGTAGTGACTTCAAGTAAATTAAATTCTTTGGTTAATGTTGTAATATTATTTGCTATTGCTAGTCACTAGGGGTTAGTGGTTTCTATACTTTTTTTGCTGCTTTTATATAGTTTTCTAACTCTTATCCTAAACATGTTTTATTATTTTCATTGCTTTCAGTTAGGAGAGCATCATCAAGATCAAACTCATAGTCGGAGTTGTAATTTTCCATTTCATCTCTGACGTAATATAGCTGTTGCACATAGCTTAACAAGTTCAATAATATCACATTTTGAATTTGATTTGAAAAATTCATCCTATTGAAAAATTCAACTATTTTAAATGGTTTGGATCTTGTAAAAACTTGAAATGTACGATCTATTTCCTCTATTCGAGGTAGTTCATCTAAAGGTTTTTTGCTTAGTTCTGAATTTTCAATACAAAGAGCATTAAATAGAAATTTTAGAACTCCTTCAATTATAACCGTTGATAGTCTTCCATATTCAATTATTACACTTGCGTCGTCACTTGTTGTCACTACCATATCTTTAGCAAAATCTAACCCAAAAACTTTAAGTTTTTCTTCAACCATCTGAAGTAATGTCTCTGAAGAGTAATGCCAACAAATGTTACTAAGCTTAGAATATCAGCGTCACCATAACTATAATAAATGTGTATATTCCAATATCTACGATTGTTCAGCTTGTCCATTCGTCAATTGGTATGGATTTTTTGGTAATTTTTTAATATTTCTTTATCAATTTTATTGGGATTTTTTTATATTTATTTTTTAATTATTTCTTTTTTAATTATTTCTTTTTTAATTTTCATTTTACAATAATATTACCTTTTTTCCAATTTCATCACTGAATATTTTTCCATTAAATTTATTAAAAAGAGCTTGAAGACTATAAATTACTGATTAATGGTCCTCAATCTCATTTTAATAAAATTTTACAATAAGTTTTTCATGTTTTTTTTCTTAAATTCTACACTTTTTTTCTTAGTTCCTTCATAATATTTTATATTATTAATTATTTAGTTTATTTATTATTCAGTTCTTTTTGAGATGGCAGATTTTTCAAATGCGTTGTTTCTCTCTTAACTATGTTGGTGATCGCAACTTCTTGCGTTTATCAATTTTATTATCAATTTTATTATACGTATTCTCAATGTGTTATATACTTTACTTTGTATTATTTGATGTATAATCATAGATTTATTCAACTTGGTGCGGTTTACAGGTGTTGAGGTTTGAAAGTAAATTATTAAATTATATAGTTCAGATTAAAATGAAAGCCGAAATTGAATGGCGGTCAAGCAGAGAAGCAATGGCAAAGAAAGATATGATAAAAACAGAACTATAAAAGGGTACTATCAGACATGAAATGGAAAAATGCACAAACCTGAGGAAGTGGAATAAAGTGAAAAGTTATCGAAATTGAAGCTGGAAAACGGGAGAGGGTTAGATTAGGGGATGGTGAAGAAGACAGTGAGCAAGAAATTGTTAGAAAATGTGTAGAAAGGGTCGTAAAACAGACAAATGTGGAAAAATGTAAAATATTAATTAATTAATTAATTGGCTAATGGGAAACCCGAGCTAGTGGAAAGCCCGAGCCAATGGAGAACCCGAGCAATGAAGAAAACCCGAGCACGGCAATTTGGAAGGTTAAACAAACGAGGAATTCAGAGGGCAGTTATCCAAACAACCGGATAAACGATGGTAAACAAAAGACGGGGAATTACGAAGAGGGTCAACAAAAATAGTCAATTAGGGAATGATAACGAAAGAAGTCAAAACCAATTAGGTCAAAAATGGGGCAATTACAACGATTATGGGAGTATATAAGGAAACTCAAAATTCACATAATCGGCGATAGCCTTAGGTAGGGATACGAAGAAACAGACGATAGGAGTTCGAGGAATTAAATAAAAGGAAAAAGGAATTATAAGAGGAATTTAGGAGTCAGAAAGGAATATTAAAAGAGTTCGAATCAGAGAGCGGAATCAAACAAAAGGTGAAACTTAATTTTTAAATCGTACAAGGCCGAGACCTTCCAGAGCGGAGTTCGATCTGAAATTGTGTGAGAATTGTGATTAACCAACAGTGTGATTAATTGTTGAGAGTTGTGAATTTTTATAAAACAAATATACGTTAGGAGTTTGTGTTTATTGATTTTGGAACACGTGGAGTCAGAGTAACCAACGGTTGATTTTGATATCATAAAACCCAACACAGGGTATGCATTTCTGGCTCATTTAAACAATCTCGCAATTTTTTGGCTTTAGCCCAACCTTTTGATGACAACCACTGGCTCATATCACACTACCATTCTCTAACTATGGATGTGAACTTTTCGAACAAACATTATATACGGTTTCGAAGGGAATTAATCGAATTATTTTAGTCACAAAACATATCACTATAATGACAGCATTTAATTTGTTGTTATTTGTCTGGTGAAATTAAATTGTTGCTTCTTGGTTCTAATAATATTTGAAATTTGCAAATTGACGATATAAATTGTTTTGGTTGACTATTAATGCAATTTTAAATAATTTATAAATCAAAATTTTACCTCTTGTAATGTTTTTGTTAAATATAAGAATAAATCAAAATTTGAATAAGTTTCACAAAATATTATTTAAATTTCTAACCTTTGTTTCAATCTGGTTATTTAATCAGTATTAGTTTAATACAGTTTTAATTTAAACGAGCGTTTCATCACTTTGTTATATCTATAATTTTAAATGCCATTTTGTAAAAAAAAACTTAAAGTTGATGAAAAAGCGGTTCTTAAAAAAGAAATTGGCGTTTTACAAGGTGTAAGTATAATCATTGGTGTCATTATTGGATCTGGTATTTTTGTATCTCCGGTTGGGGTTCTTAAACATACTCATTCTGTTGGCCTCTCATTTGTTATGTGGCTCTTAACAGGAGTATTTAGTTTAATTGGTGCTTTAGTTTATGCCGAACTTGGTGTCACTATTCCTTTATCTGGTGGTGAATATATATACATTCTCAAAACCTTTGGGGGACTATTGGCATTTTGCTGTTTATGGATAACATTTCTTTTAATTGGCGCAGCTAGTACTGCAGCAAACGCTTTCATATTTGCGCAATATTTATTAAAGCCATTATTTTTGGAGTGTGAAATACCATCTAGTGCACAAATTTGCCTTGGTTTATTTGGAGTGTGTAAGTTTTTTTATTGGATTTTTTTGCGGTTATTAAAATTATTTAAGTCACTTTATTGGCAATCAATTGCTACAATGTCAAATGGGCTGCCAAGTTAGCAATTGTTTTTACTATTGGAAAAATATCAGCACTACTATTGATTGTTGGTTTAGGACTTTTTAATATTTTTATGGGTGAGATTTTGTTTTGATGCATTCCAAATTTTTCACTTTTGGTGAACCTTCATCCGTCTCAGAAAATATAACTCTAAAATCCATTTGGTCAAAATGTACCTATATATATATATTTAAAATTATAAATTGTAATTTCTAAATATTTTATATGATAATAAGTTAAACAAGGATTTCCCAAACGGCGCCAGATAATATTTCAGTTTTTTGTTTATATTAAGTATATATTCAAGAAAACAGTATCCAGTTTTTAAAATATAAATTAAACATGAGAATGTTATCCTTTTTCTTTACTCAATATGAATGAGCGTATTTGTGGATTTTGCGCACTATCGTCCTGTTTGCTTTAAAATGGGATCGCCTTATAACTTTTTTAATCGAGACATTTAAAAAAGGAGTCAAAATGTTGTTTCGTGTTTTGTAGCGAATTACGTAGTTCGTTCAATAATGCATCGGATTAACTAATAAAGAAACCCAACACAAAAACTGAAATAACTTTTATTGAACTACATCAAATACTAGTTCGAAAAACACATCTAATTATTTCTCTATATAACTACCATTGGCAACAACCAGCCTTTTCCATCGAATAACCAAATGTTGAAATGTATCAGCAAAAAATGTCCAGGAAGCTGTGCGAACCACTGTTCAACATATTGCTAGAGTGCATCTGATGTCTTTCTTCAAGTGTTTGAACAAAAAAAGTCGCTAGGAGAAAGGTCCGGGATGTAAGGTGGTTGTCGGAGAAGTCTAAAACCATTCTTTTCTGTTGAACATCGTGCAACATGACTTGCATAGACAGGAGCATTATCAACAAGGAGTCAAAGCGGAATATTTCCTGATTTCCGTTCCTCAACTAATTTGGCATAGTATTGATCATTTATTGTTTGTCAATTAGGCAAGAAATCTAGGTGAATGAATGAACTTTTGTCCCTGTAGTGGATTGTTGTAAATAATTGTTGTAAACAATATCCTAACTAGGTTCTGTGTTTTTTATTTATTATTGTCCCCGCAACGTCTGGGAAAGAAAACTTTAAAAAAACTTTATAGCGATAATTTACTACAGTAAATTAAAAGAAACGAAAAATCAAAAAATAAAATCAACAGAATAAAGGTTGATTTAACAAAACCCAGCCGTTATCGTTGGAAAAAAACTGCTTCAAACTGCGAAAAAAGCCACAATTTTATGATGGAATGTGATTATGATTTACATCGTGGGTTTTTAACTTTTTTACCGCATGGTAAATTTTTTGAAGGCAGGCGGGCCGCATAAAAAGTCAACCACATTTAAAAGTATAGTTTCATTATGAAAATGAAAAATAGATTGTATATAATATATATGCAAAATGCAAAAAGTTGAGCATAAGAAAAAAATATTCGCTAAAAAATATATTTATAAATGGACTTATGTAAATGTAAATTTAAAATAAAAAAATTAAATTTTAAAATTGCATATAAACTTTATGAACTGTTTTAGTATTTGGTATTTTATTAGTTATATACAATTTTTTTTTGTAAAATTCAAATCATTTGGTAGGCCACATTTTCAAACGTCTTGGGTCGCGGGTTGGCCACTGCTGATCTACATGGAGAAATGGAATCACAAGAATCCAACTAAATGCCAGTGAATGTATGACCTGAGTGTATCTTTTCAAGTTAAAAATGTAAACAAATTGAAATTTTGGGAAAAGTTAAATGCTTTCAAAGAAAAGTTACATCTTTGTTGTCGACCAATTTTCCAATTTTCCATCACTCGTAGAAATTATTTACGACGAGTTGCTAATTTCAAGTGTGTATGAAGAAATTGAAAATTATTGGACATATTTTGGGGGGAATAGAACTGGAAACTTCTGAAAACCGGTTTAAATACACAATGCTTCAATTTGGATAAAATCGAATGAGAATGAGCTGAAGGAATATCTTCTTGAATTGCGCACAAATCGTGTTTTTAAGATGAAGTTTAAAAGCAAAACTTTTGAACGATATTAAAGTTCGACAATGGACATGTATTCAAAACACCATTAAAAGACACTAACTGTGATCATCCCATTCGCTACGATATACTTATACGAGTCAAGATTTAGTGCCTTTTTATTATTCAAGATAAAAACTAGAAATCGCTTAGATACTGACAGATCTGCAGATTTTGCTATCAGCAACAAGGTGCCACGTTTTAAAAAACTCTAAGCAAAAAGCAAAAACATGAGTCAATAAATTTAATTTGGTTTATGAACATATAAATCGTTTTGATCACGTATGTTTGTGAAAATTTAAATATTAACGTTGCATCGTAAAAATTATTATTATTATTATATTGCTGTTGTCATTTTCAAAAATTTAATTTGCGAAATTAATTGTAGCAGTATAGGGCACATGGAAATAAACTTTAACAAAGAAGATTTCATTGATTGTAATATAAGAACCTTTTTTTCCAATTTCACCACTGATTAAATTTGCCATTGGATTTTTTGAAAAGAGAGCTTGAAGACTATAAATCAGTAATATATCGATGTTCTTTGATACTCACAAAAAGACAGTGCCGAAAATTCGTGAGTATCAAAAAATATCGATATATTACTGATTTATAGTCTTCAAGCTCTCTTTTTAATAAATATAAATATAATTATGTTTAATTCCCCAAAAGAAGCTTCTCCATGTTAAATAAAAGAGATTATTGAGATTTTCAGAATAATCGAAAGACCATTGCAGAATGGTATGACGATCCCAAAATCTATTGAGGACTGTGAATTTGTGTACATGAGAAAAGATGCACGGAAATCATTAGAAGCTCCATATACAGGTCCGTTTCGTGTATTAGAAAAGCAGCCAAAATATTTCAAGCTATCGAATGGGGAGAATGTATTATTGTGATTAGAAATACATTAATCACGCGAAACCATTTTATCAAGATATTAATTTTGTTGAAATAATTAAAAATTCTCATTAAATAGATTTTTGAATTTTTTTATATCATTATGTCAAATCATAATATTTATAATATTATTATTTTTACGTTTAAATAATTAATAAATAAATAAATAAAAATTAAGAATTAACATAAATTCATTTTCGGTTTGTTTGTTCAAAATTTATGTGAGTTCATTATAGGACGATCAGATAGTTTCAGTGAACCATTTGTCGGCTCAAATTTCAATGCAGGATCATTATCTTTAGCTTTTTATCATGGTTTTTGGGCTTTCGCAGGCTGGTGAGTTTATAACTTGTGTTCATTGATAGCATTTGTTGATAAATTAGGAATTATTTAAATTTCCTCACTGAAGAAATGAAAAATCCTTCAAGGTATTTAAATTTATTTGCTATTGTAAATTTCTAATTGACGATATTAGATTTTAATTCGACTTAAAGTACTTCTTTTATTATATGTTTTAAATCCAAATCAACAGTTAAATCAAAATGCTTTAGATGCTTGTTCATTGATTATTCACCATGCTTTTGATTAATCCATTTTCATTATGAAAGAGTGTAACGGAAAATATTAAAATTAAAATTAATTTTAGTTTTTAAAATACATTTCGCCTGCACAAAAAATAGCGGATTCCATTGTGCTTTGTCTCGAATATACCATTTCATAGAAGAACACAAACATATTTCCCCTGTAATTTTAATTTCATGGGGCTGCATTTGAACTATTTTTGCTAATTTTTAATCTGGAAAATCAAACCACCGAAGATATATAAAAATTATGCTTTATGAGTTATCCAAAATTTTTGATAATTAAGAAAAATTGATTGCTCAAATTTACAATGGCACAAATATTAAAAGGCAAACAAGGAGACATACGATTTAGAATACCAATTTATGAAACTTGGTGATAAAAAATACTGCATTAGCAATTAAACCTATTTGAATATTTTTTGCAAACTTCTCGGATACACAGAATCTTTTTTCAAAATCTTAGCACTTAGAGGTATAATAAAAACATTCTAATTCACATTCCCAAATGTTTTAATAAACGATGGAATTTTATTATACTCACAGTAAAATCAGTTTACGAAAATAAAAACAACCAAATGAAATTTTTGAAGAAATGCAACCGACCAAGTCAGCTACAAGCTTTTTGTAATTGTTAAAGAATGAAAACACATTTAGATTGTTTAATTCCTTCAAAATAACGTCACATGTCGAAGTTTTATATATTTCAATGAAATCAACATATATTGAAGTTAGTAAAATACACAGGGAATTGAATGGATTTTACAATTTATTTGGGCGTTTTATTTAAATTGTATTTATTAAAAAGATTAGCTATGAATCAGTGAATATATCAAAAAACATCGATACATTTACTGATTCATAATCAAGCTTTTTAATAAATACAATGTCAATGGAAAAGAAACCAGTGGTGAAATGTGAAAAAAAGTTCTTATAATATTTTTATTTAAAGAGTATAAAAAAATTTACTGTAAATTTATTTTTAATAAAAAATATATGAATATATTCATAAAATTTATATTATCGTTGTTAGAATTAACGAAACGATGTCTTATTAAAATCATTTATGCATAATAATTATGCACAGTAAATTTAATTTAATTAAAGTTTTTGGGAAATATGCGCTTAAAATGTTGCGTGCCTGCAAAAAATTCAAATTGATTGCATCATAAAAAATGTTAAATACAAAATTCCAACGGTGCTGATATAAATTTGGTTGTAAATGCAAAATGTAAATGATTTAAATTTGCTTATATCGCTTTTATTTGACAGTGTTTTAAATGACTATAAATAACACCATCCCATTTCCAATCTAAATGTATCTTAAAATGTGCTTTATCGCTGAAAATTGCAGAAAATTTATTCAATCTTGATTGGATAACTCACTGTTTATAATTTTTAACATTCATTATATTAATAAAAATAATAAATATAATAATAAATAAATAATACTAATAATTTTGCATTACCAGAGTAATTATTTTGTGAAATTTCTTATTCAAAATTGAAAAAATTTATATTAAATAATGTAACACAAATTTTGAATAAAATTCGCACATCTTTAATTTTTTCTAAAAATGAATAATTCTACGTTTATATTTTATTTTTTAAAACGCAGTTTATTACTGATGAATAAAAGCACATTTTCTAAATATCTATAAGCATTCTAAATTAAATATTACGTACACTTAAGCCGCTCTATTCACAAAAGTTTTATACTTTTATATGTTCCATGAAGAAATAACAATACAGGAAAAAAGATTTTGTATTTTGATTAAATCACATATTCTTCCACATTGCAGTAGTTTGAAAGCGTTAAAAGTCCGTGTATATAAATATTTAACTTATTTTTTTTTTATAAAAAAGTTTGTATACATACAATTCTAAATTATGTTATAAGCAAACAATTTATATTTTGTGACTCAGGTAGTTTGTGAGGTTCAACATAAAAAAGAATATTTATTTATTCATATTAGATTTTTTGTTAAAAATGGTAATAGTCTATATAAATTTTGTTAGGAATATAAAACCTTGCTCTTTACAATTCATTTTTCGAATAAATAATTCTTATAATTTAATCCTAGTTACAAATCCCTTAAGATCTTTTCATATATTTATCAACAACTGCTAATTTGATTGAAAAACTTACTTTAAATGTAAAAAAAATTTTGATTTCATACTTAAAAAAAATAACTTGTCTGACAATTATGACTCCTATATTGGTTTGTACGCGACCTGTATTATAGAAGGTTTTATCATAGAAACTATGTAATAAGATTCCACTGATTCGGACTAACAAAAGTATTTGTCCACATGATTATTGTGGCCTTGTAAAGAAATCACTCAAACGCAATTTTACCAATACATACTATATATTTGAATAAGTAATAAAAATAAAATTTCATGAAAACATTCTCCAGGATGAAACTCCATTCAACATTATTATAGATTTCTAAGTTTTATATATTTACTTCAGTTTTTTATGGGTATCTACAAAATCAATACATTAGAATAAAATGACTTAAAACTTAATGGGTGTCATAATGTTTTGTGTAAAACTAAACGTAATAATTGGCCAAATACTAAAAGAACCGAAGACATAATCAGGGTGGGCAGTGGCGTCACTAGGGTGTTGTTGTAACCCATGGTGTAACCATGATGTCACCCACCCATCACGCACATGTATAGACCTGCGAATTCCGCCAGTGCCAAACTAACGGTACATACATAGCCTTAGTAACATTGTAAATATAAGGTCCTATATTTACAAAAGTCATAAGAAGACTAAAAAGTATTCAAGGTCGGTTTGTAAAAGATTGTAGAAGTTAAGAACTAAAACTACATGAGAAATAATGTTACTTTTTTAAATTATTAAATTTTATGTCATCGTTAACTCTTGAATAATCCAGAACTTTCCTTTCCAGACTTTAAAGCTTCAAACTTTTTAATTACTTCATCTAATTCACTACTTTCGCCAAATCACTTTCAATTGATAATAGTACACATCAGAAAACTTGACTGTGCCATGGTAGATTGCAAATAGTTCTTTATAAACTTTAGCTTGTAAACTTCGCTCACATGAAAACCAAGACACAGATCATAAGCCATATTGCAGGCCCTCACTGAAGATATGGGACAGATTCTAGGAAGTCCCGTTCAGCTATGAAATGTCAAAAAGTCAAGTACTTGACCACTTTGGCTTCTTCGAAATCATGTATCTGCTGTCTGCTCAGTCCTTTGATTTCTAATAAAAGCTCTTCCTCTGATAACTCATCATAAAAATTGGTCAAGTTTGGAATGGACACCATTACTCTTACTCAGTGGCAGATATTTAAAACTCTTGGGCTTGAACAGCCTCATACATGGCTTGCTAGTTCTTTGAGGCTCTTGATCTGATCTGGAGTTCCGAATAAAAAACGATAAATTACCTCGAAGTTATCGTTTTTTGTTTTCCTTCTCGCAGAGTTAGTCCAGGATCTCCTGTATTCTCACCTGTCATTCTCTTCTGAACCTTGGTCTGATCTCTACTAAACTTCATTTGGTCTAATTTAAAAGCGCCTTTTCAATTTTGCCTGCTTCATCACAAGATGATTGCGCTGCTCGACATAAAAAAGTCGTAGTGTCTCTAGCTTTATCACCACCTTATCAAAATTTACGCCCTAAGTACATCACACCAAAGGAAGGCATAGCACAGAAACGGAAATTGCAGACAAGCGTAAGAGACCTCAGCTCTACCTCTTGTGTTCTAAATTTTTCATCTGTTACATAGATCTTCAATTACCGCCACACATTCATCGGATTTTTCTTTTCACTGTCTTTTTATACTGCAGGACATGAGAACTCCAGTTTCACAATCATTATTTCTTAAGCTAAAAATAATTAAACCGGGCGTTTGCGGACGAATTAATTTAATAAGTAAGTGTTTTTTAGCATCAAAGTTTTTAGGTATAGCGAATAGCCGATATCGTGGTATGATTTTTTTAAAGTTGATATACATTGATTGAACGTCTGAAGCAAAATTTTCGTGTCAGCATTGCTGGGCTTACCGTCCGCAAACATATAAGCAATTTAATGACAGCACTGTTTGCCTACCGTCCGCAAATGGTTAACTCATTAAATCTAGTAACATTTTCCATGTACAAATACAGAAGTTCATTAAATAAATTTTATAATAAAAATGTATAGACTGTTTATACTGCTGATGAAAACCAGTATATACACTGCTGCACATAATTACTACCCACTTTTCGGACTCCTTGAATTAAAGTGTTAATAAAAATTTAAATTTAATATATTTCCTTGTTTTTAATTTATTATCTGAATTCGCATTATCAAAAGAATGCTAAAAACACTATAATGTTTTTCGTTCTAAAAACCTTACTTCACTTGATTCATATGTCGTATTTAAATTTCAAATTGTTCTTTTGTAAAGTTCATTGAAACAATTAATTTTAACATTTACATCAATATAATAAAATAAGTTAATAATTTTGCGTTTAGAAATTTGCCAATTGCAATCTTGCTATCATTGCTCATTGTAACGTCAGTTTATATAATGGTAAATGTTGCATATTTGGGCGTACTTACTCCTTCGGAAATGTTAATTGCAGAGAAACTTCATCGGCAATTGCTGTGGTTTGTGAATTTATTTTAAAAATTCATATTTTAATTTTTTATTGAACAAACATTATATTTTTTAATACTCTATTCTAAAATTAAAGAATAATCATAAATAATTATTTTTGTAATAAATTTAACCTTTAAAAACAATATTTAAAAATAGTTATATTTAAGTTTTACTGTGATAGATTTTCTTATTTCTAAGTGCACCGAATCTGTTACTAATTTTTATAGATAGAGTTATTTAATTCATATTAAAATTTTACCAAAGTACTAATTAAGCAGTGAAGATTTTTTTCTCCGTTCACATCTTTTGAATATGGAACAGCAGAAACATAATTTTTGAATATATATTTAAACAAACATGGAAACAATTTAATTATAAGAAGTCGCAACTCAAACAGTCGTGTTACATATATTTCACACAGTTTTAATAACTAGCATATAATAACTAGAAATTATAGATTTCTGAACAAATTTATTGAATTAACCAGCAATATTTTTATTTTAAGCAAGGTTTTCATACATCTATTCAATTTTTTATTTTTAAAAAAATAATATTTAACTTTTTAATATTTTAATTTAAGTGTAAAATCCAAAATTCACTAACTGTGGTTAACGGTGTTGGGTTTTTAATGTAAGTCGGTACTACGATCTGACTCCTTTGTGTTCTTTTTTCAAATAATAACGACCAACACAAACTCTTTATTTAACACTGATGGAGTTACACTTTTCACTCACACTTGATAAAATCAGGTTTTTCTGCACTTTTTAATTTGCTAACAAATCTCACGCAGAGATAGATCTTCCAACGGGAAGATGTCCCTTTCTGGTACGTTCAATTTTTAAATTAATCTATTTTTACTAACTTTAATGTTTCCTTTTTCGCTCTTACCAAACTTTTATTTTTCTTTTTGTCGACCAACTGGCAGTTTTGTTTTCTTGCCAGTTGCTTTTATACCACTGGTAATTGATTTTATTTTGCAAATTAGTTTGGGTCCTAAACTTCTCCCGCGCCTTCCTCTTGTAGCTCTAATAAATTTAAGAAATTGCCCCTTTTTCTTGGACGGCTCGCGTCACTTTTATTTTTTTTCAGCTAAATTAATTGCCTTTCCAAAATTGGATTGGCTAATTCAGGTTTCTCAAATCGCTCGCGGTTTTCCATTGTCTCGGTTTCCCATTAGCTCGGGTTCTCCATTAGTTAATTAATTGTTGTTTTTTGTAATTTATTCTTTTAGGGCCGATTGATGTATTTTTATTATAGTTAGAACTCGTGTCATTATTTAGCATCCGCCCATACCAGTTTCCCCCGGAAATTATTCATTTTTAAAAAATTTTGATTTTAATCTTGCAAATGTTTGTCTGACAATATGAATAAAATCTAAATGAATTCTTAAATTGTGAATGTTGAAAATAGTTTATTCAAAATTCTAATTACTTTTTAACACTCATGCCGATTTGTTTATTTAAATAGGCAATATTGTTTATTTGGCCAATTACGTATTATTTATTTTTATTTGTAGAATTTGTTATTGTATTTGTATGATGTCCCGAATATCGATCATATTGTTTTATTAAAATCTATCATTAATTCGATCAAATATTCCATTATAACTATTTTTGTTTTAATTTTAAATTTAAAGTCTTAATAAATGTAAAAATCATAAGTAAATATAATATGACACAAAAGAACCCCCAACCTGTGCTTAGGCATTTAAATTGACATTTATGTAATAAAAAGTTAATTGTTCCAAGATATTTTGTTGTGTGTTATTTTGCTAAACAGCATACTCACAGATTCAATATTTCCTTCTTGATGAACATAAGTAAGGCATAACCTGATGCTTATTAAATTTAAATAATAAACATCTTAATCCTTGGTTTAGATTTCATAATATTATATTCTAATTCAAACCTTTGAAGATTTATACCATTTTCTACTCGAATATCAAAACAATACACCATTTTTAAGGAACAAAATTTTAACTAGTCTTTATTATCCGAATCGTGCTACTTCAAATATCGTAGACCTCGCTTTACTTAAGATTAGACTTCTAAATTTTTAAATTAGATATAAAATAACTACGTTTTTCATAAGTTTATAAGATAACTTTATTCTTGTTTCCTCACCTAAAGATTCATCAGCAAAAACTATGGAAATATATGTTTCCTAATGAGAATATGAGTATTGGTGATCATGTTATTGTTTCATTGCATATTATAGATAGGATATGGTCAAAGTATTTTTTGTTTACGTTATCTAAAAATATACCCGAAGAGTCTTATTTCATCAGCAGGCATCAATCAGAATCCTTTCACACTATAATACATTTCTTGATATAACTTTTTAATAATTCCTTCCTTCATTGGAAATGGTAAAGGTTTGTCTAAAATGTCCTGCTTTGGACATGAAACAAAATGTTTATCACGAAAAATGACAGTATATTTCACACTTGTAATATAAATAGAAAATACTTTTTTGCATTATGATGAATTCAATAAGAAAATTAAAATATCACCCATAGTTTAAAAATTGAAAACTTTATATTAGGGATTTGCCGAAAGAACCATGGGCTCATTTTCGTGGATCATGTCTATATGCGTTGCGGCATCAGTATTTGGCAGCATGAATGGAGAAATATTATCATGTCCAGGTTTGATTATAATTTTTTCCACAAGCATTTTGTTAAAATGTCCTTTCCTTTTCCAATATGTTTTAGAAAACAACATTTAATTTTTATTTAAATTTTATAAATTTTTACATAATGTAATGAATAATAAATTACGGACTCAATATTACTAGGATTATATTAGTCGTTTGTAAACCGCAAAGAATATTTTATTTTTGAAATAAAAATCTGAAAAGTAATAATATTGGCTAATAAAGCTTCTTATTTTGAAATTTGACAATTGAATGTTTTTAAAAAATTTAAGATATTTACGATTAATTGTGAGCAATTCTAAGCATTTATTCAGTGCTCTTAGGACATATGAAATTGAGGAAGGACATGAATCCGTATTTATCTATTACTTTTGCGTTAATCCATAAAATTGTTTTCAATGCCAAATAATATTTTTAGTATAATCTTTATGTAAGGATTTAGTAAAATTATTTAACTAGATTAACATATGCTGGAGCTAATGAAAAAACACTTGCCAACAGTAATCAGTATGATTAGTAAGAGACATTTGACCCCAATGCCGTCAATAATTATTATGGTATGTTAGTAATTATTTTTTAACCATTTTTTAAAAACTTCTTCATTCTATACTAATGTTCCTGCTATAAACACGATTTGCCTATTAAAATTCGTTATATAAAAATTGAATTGTATTTTTTTCTATCAGTGTTAGATCATACTACAAATTTTTTTATTGACATACGTTGCCGCACACTATTACTAAAACGATAAATGCGCATTTAATTGAGTATATGTAAATATATTGTATTATAAGTAACCCGGTTAGAAAAGCGTCAAGAAATATTAATAGAAAATTCCTATCTTTAATATATCAATTTAAAATCGCCATGCAAAAGGTGAAAAAAACATCTCTCCATTGCAATTTAAACGAAGCAACAGTCCAAACTATAAAAAATGAAGAAAAAAGTTCGGGTAGTGAAGACGACTTTGTTCGACCGAAAATGCGTTTAACTGTACTAATCAGTACCGATGAAAAGAAAAGTATTTAAATTTTTTATTTTGTGTTAGCATATAATTTTTTGTGAAAAAATCTAATAAATTTAATGTAGTTAAATTTTTTAAAACTTTTTCTGAATACTAACCCTTTTTTATACTGACTCTAGTTTCGTTTAACACGGTTTTTTAGGAACTTAACTATCGTGTTATAAGAAGGAAACCTGTATTTAGAAAAGTAATTGGAAATTGGAATAAAATTTATTATAAATTGGAAAAATTTATATATATTTTTTGTAAATATTTTTTACATGTTAAATTTAATTAATATTATTATTATTACTATTACCAAGAGAAGGATCCGGTAAAAATGATGGATAGCTGGAAAGTTGATAAAATTCTCGCCCAAGTAATCACTAAATTTTTCACAATACCTATTTAAAATGACATGACTTAAATAATTTTAAATATTTGAATTTGTATACAGAACTGAATTTTGTGGTATTTTAAAAATGACCGGTTGCGACAGCATTTCTATTGTAGAAGCACTTAAAGCATTTTATGCTGACAATAACCTAATTTACAAAAATGGTACTCTTACTTCTGATGGAGCTTCAGTTATGTTAGGAAAAAATAATGGTGTAGCAGCACGACTTCGACATGAAATTAAGCATTTATCTGAACAACATTACGTAGCCCACAAAGAAGATCTTGCCATAGTGATGCTTGGAGACAGGTCTCGATCATGCAGGATATCGAAACACTTTTGAGACAGTTTACACTTGTTTCACCGATCGTCTATAAGGAAAGAACAATTTCAAGAAATGGCTAATTTAAACAGAATGTGATGCACTAGCGTTTCGACCACTCAATGAAGTAAGATGGCTTTCTAGACACTTTGCCGTGAAAGCTTTAATTCGAAATTATGATACCCTATGGACTACTGCACCGGAAAAGGTCCAAAATTTTAATGATCCTATAACAAATATTGTTTGAAAATGCTTAAAAATCCACAATACCATGTTGCAATAGTAATTTTAAATGAAGTTTTATGCGACCTTGCTGCACTAACCAAATTATTTCAAAGAAGTGGTTTTACATCTTGGAAGCTCTTCAGTTTGCAAAAGGAACTATAAATAAACTGAAAAGTCAGTATTGAGTGATGTAGTATATTGGAGTGATGATGTCAAGAAACTTTAGCT
This sequence comes from Schmidtea polychroa, assembly GCA_959609185.1. Lineage (NCBI taxonomy): Eukaryota > Metazoa > Platyhelminthes > Tricladida > Dugesiidae > Schmidtea > Schmidtea polychroa. The sequence goes on from CAUHTR010007872.1 coordinate 130,255, forward strand.
CTATCAAACAATGACGTTGATACATCTGCAATTATTCGATTAATCGAACTTTTATGTAAACACTTGGAGAGTAGGTTCCCTGAAGAAGATTTTATAGAGTGGTATGCATTCGATCCTGGTGCAATAGCAAACACTACTAACTTTGAATTTGGTAAAGAAAGTGTTCTAAAGTTAGTACGAAAATATTCTGTTTATTCCCAATTTTAATAACACTGCAGACGACGATAGTCAGCAATATACCAATTAAAATTTATTGTGGCCGAAAAATACAAAGCTGGTTCAATTCAAACATTCACGGACTTGGTGAATTTCGTTTTTAAGAAGATGACCAATTCAATAACTGAAATTTTTACTAGACATTAGCTCAACATTTCTAACATCCAGTTGCGATGTGAACGTGGATTCAGTTTAATGAATTCTATAAAAACTAAATCTAGAAAATAGAATTGAAATTAATCATTTGGAATGCTTAATGCGAAGAAATCACATTTATTGTCTCAAAAAAAATATAGATTTAGATGAAGTTTATCAATATTGGGCCAATGAAAAAGATAGACGTGAAAAATGCCGTAGTGGACATTCCGTCGTTTAATATTATATATTTTCTTTTATAAATCCAAATAATTAAATTTAAAAAGAATATTATAAGATAAGTATGTACATTATGAAATGTAAATTGCATAAATAAATGAAGTATTAATATGCATTAATACTAAGTCAATATGTAGCTTTAGCTATAATATGAATTATATACGAAAAAATGAATTACTATATAATAATTAATATTCAATTTTTTAATTTTTGTTTAATTAATTTTCATGCAAATTTTCGCCAGATATCTAAAAAATTAGAGGAATGTTAATTATGAAAAATACCTCATAGTGCCATGTATTTGATATCATGCGAGTGAATTTTAAATCATTTTCCCCTAGATAAAATTTTTCCTATGCTAATAGGCATGCTATAAAATAACTAGTAAATTATTGCAGTTATTTTTGTATTAGCTTCATTTACTGAATTATATTTAAATTTGACAATAAATATTTCTAAATTTTATTTAATTTCATAGGGTGTTTGTTGTGATTGTTTCCAGCTTTCACTTGAGTTTTTATTTAATTGAATTAGCTGGATTTGCATTTAAAGTTATTTTTGCAATGGCTACTTGTTCCTTGCTTTATATTCGTCACGTAACTCCTGATGCAAAATCAAAATTTTCGGGTATTATTATGTTTTATATTTTTTTGGTTGTTAATTTCGATTTTAGTTAAACATAATAATTCCGATCACATTTTAAATTGTTGACGTTTTTTATTGCTGCCTTAGCACTATACCAACAACCCAAAGAATCACTTATTGATAGGAATTATGATTTTAGGAGTTCCAATATACCTCCTAGGAGTTTCTTGGAAAGAGAAACCGAAATCGTTCAATACTTTTACAGGTTTTTTTTTTTTATTTTTAACTATTTTTTAAACTATATATTTAAAATTATTTATCGAAATTTTCGATTTTTAATCAGAAAATTCAATTATTTTTTTGTCATTCATTTTGAAAAAATTATTTAATTAAGTTTTATTGAACAACGTTTCTTAAACAACTTCAATTATAATGCTTATTTTTTCAATTATATACCTAATTAGATTACAATTTTTGGTGATGCTGGTGACTTATTTATATGCGGGTAAGCATATTTTGTAAGATATTCAATCAATTAATATAAATTTGACAATAGAGTGCAATAATTGGGTGACAGAGTCACATGGGTCGATCCCGATTAGAGTCATATAAGCTCGAAATTATATGGTATAAAGAATCACATAGCATGCCACATTTCATTTCAATCAGTTACCTCCCAAAAACAACATTATTAGATTTAAAACTGTAAATAATTCCTTGTTATGTTTCATAGATTTTGGGAAAATTATTATTAACAAGCTATTACCCGTTAATAATGACGGAGCAATTTTTTAGTTTAGATATTTTAAAATCCCGACTGCAAATTTATATTTAATTCTGTTCAAAACATATAACCATAAAATACCTTACTTAACCCTTTCGCCCCTATTGGGACAATACGTCCCAGAAACTTTCATCATGATCCTACTGGGATATGGTCCATAAAAGCCTATTGGGACTTATTATCCCAGGACTTTTTAGGATATTCAGAAACGCCACGATTACAAAAATGAGAATATTTCATATTTAGGTCAATATTAACAAATTCCAATATATAAATTTAGCATAGTGTCATTAGCGGAAGTCGGTGCGAAAGGGTTAATTGAATTGCTATTTAATGACAATATTTTTAGTAAAAAAATATTTTAAGTAACTGCCCCTGATATGATGTCTCTTAAACTAAAAAAAATTATTTATTTATCTACTTATAATAATAGAGTAGTATAAAAATTATTTATAAATTTAATTTTTTAAGAGGTCACTTATAATTAATAAGTGCAAGAAATCAAAAAGGAATTCCAAAATTGGAAAACAAAACACGAAAACAAAATCGGCANTGGATAATATTTTTATCATTACAAATTTTTACATCCAAAGCCAATTAAAAAAAGTTGAAAGATGATGTTATAATAAGATATAATTCCGTAATCTGCAACATTCATTTATGACTTTTGATTATTTTACTTTGATCGATTTTTTCAGTTTCTTCAACTTCAGCAACTGTTTCTAATGATTCAACTTCTTCAGTGATTTCGTTAGACACGTTTGAATTGAATTTTAAATTTCGGAAAGTAAATTAAAGTGTGAGGAAAATTTGCGTGTTAATTAACATTTTGATAAGATATTAGCAGATAATATATAATTTATCTAATAGATATCTAATAGATAACTATTAAAAATCAATTAAAAAATGTCAGAATTATAAATAATTAAAATAAGTTCTTAATATCCTAATGCAGCATGAAATTGTACAAGCGTTTACATTAGTTGAAAACGCG